>CP032255.1:36523061-36548954 GCA_005610355.1 Gossypioides kirkii
TTAACAACAATTTTTTATAAAAAAAAATATCAAAACTTTTTTTATTAAATCAAACATTGTGATTAGACATAGATTGTTTAGATCAAATAATAGATATGACCTCTCTACTATGGTTAAATTTAAAAATTTAACATTTATTCTTTAATTTGATATAATTTCGTTTTTCTAATAATGTTGTTATTAATCGAAATAATTTTACCCTTATTTATTCTAATCAAAATGTTGAGTTCGATTTTTTTTCTTAAAAATACCTGTTCTAATTTCATGCAAATGTGCGTGCATTAGAGAGGTGCTTAAAGAGAACTTCATGTAATCATATTATCGTGTGGAATGTCTATATATGGATGTGCACATGTGTTAAATCTCAAACGTGAACATAAAAGAGCGATTGGAACTGCAAATTTACCATTATATTATAATGATTAAAAAATTAAGTCATTAGTAAAGTCAAATATTTAACAGGCTTGATATTTTGAGAATCAATGTGAATTTTTTTTACAACACTTATTTCAATTTATTATATCAACATATTTTTTATTAGAATACTATTTTTTAAAAATCAATATAAAAAAATTAAAAATGTTTATTATTTGCACTAACGATTGCAAAATTTGAAAACTAAATAATGTGAAATTAAAATATAAAAAGTTAGGGACTGAAAGATTACAATTGTTGTGTATATAGTTTATTAAAAAATTCTTTCTTCATCAATATTTTTTTTTTTTTTTGAATATATTAGTGTGATTACATGGTAATAGCTGTTCATATTTTCTTAATCCTTTGATAATGAACACACAGATACTCGAATCTGAAACCCCTAAAATAAACAATATTCTTTTCCATTGAAATCACTCGTTAGATTTTTATCAAACATATTTAATACATAAAACATTTGAAATTATGGAAATAAATGAATGTATGATATAATAAATGGGAAAAGGATTGAATGAAACAGTGACACCACATCATTTGTGTCCCTTTTCTAATAGTTTTATGCCACATCAGTATTTTCATTCTTAATTTCAACATTTTCATCTTGAAAAAAATCAAATTACAATTAAAATCCTGAAATTTAGGATGAAATTGTTGATGTGTCATAAAATTATTGGAAAGGGATAATATCCCTGTTTCATACAATCATTTCTCTAATAAATGTAGCTATGTGAATCACGACTACGACCAGGGTGGCCATCTCAACACCACTAATTTTGTGGCAACAAAATGTAGCACGTGAATCATGAATCCAGCATTCTCCTTGAGCTCAACATTTTCTCTTTCTTCATTAAAATTTACGTATACATTGTAAAATAAACTTCAAATTCGTACACTTTGGTTCCTATATAAAGCATTTCAAACACTTTGATTAAGCACCAAACACTAGCTATTCTTTTCTATTATCTCACATCCTTGTGTCATGGCAACACCTTCCGACATTGCTCTTGAGTTCACTGTTCGACGTTGTGAACCAGAACTTGTTGCTCCTGCTAAGCCTACGCCATATGAACAAAAATTATTATCGGACATTGATGATCAAGCGAGTTTTCGATTTCAAGTTCCGGTGATTAGCTTTTATCGATATGAACCTTCCATGGAGGGAAAAGATCCAGCTGAAGTTATTAGGGAGGCACTTGCACAAACGCTAGTGTGTTATTATCCATTCGCAGGTAGATTAAGGAAGGGGCTAATGGTAAGCTTATAGTGGATTGCACTGGTGAGGGTGTGATGTTTATAAAAGCCGAAGCTGATGTTACACTTAACAGTTTGGTGAACCACTTTGCCCACCATTCCTTGCTTCGATGAACTCATTTATAATGTTCCTCGTTCTGAAGGGATGCTAAACTGCCCATTGCTATTGATTCAGGTAATAATGTTCCAATTAATTATGCTATGTTTTATCTAACTACAATCTTTTCAGAATTAGATAAATGATTAGTGTTAATTAGTGTACTGAGATGAAGGTGGATTACAATATTTTCACACTCTTATTAAACGTAGTGCTAAAACATTAATTTTAAGTTGAAGTAAACTTGAGATTAGTTTAATTTATCTAATCACTTTTAAGAAGTGATTTTAAGATTCAAAGTCTTCAAATAAATCTAATCTCGCACTTGTACAACCTGTGTACTTTGTTTGGATTTGCCATAATATATCTTGTATAATAAAAAAATAAAATAGAAGTAATAAAGTGCATAAAATAAAATATATATAAAAATTAAAATAAAATTTTGATTTAGTGGTAAATTTAAGGTTTTATCGTTGTATTTATTGTGGATTTATGTCTCTTCATTTTTTTTACTTTTTTAAAATAAAATTTTAAAAGTATTATCGAATAATATAACTTATTTTAAATATTAAAAGATATTTTTTAATTTTTTAATTGGGTTCATGCTCGATTGAATCATTACACCAACTCAATTAAAGATTTAAATAATAGTGCATATATATACATACTACATTATGATACACTTAGAATGTAGGTAAAGAAAATCATCTAATATATATTTATATCAAAATTATATAGAAAACAAATATGATTTTTGTTCAAATCTCATCATATATATATATATATAGATTTTATATGAAAACATAAAAAAAGTTATGATTTTATCGAACTAATAAGAGATGTCAACTCGATCAACCCCATTTATATATTGCAAAAAGAAAATTCAAAAGAATAATTAAACATTCTTTTCGACTGAGGGATATATTTAAACATATTGATTTGATTAAATAAAAAATTGTTATGTTGATGAAATCTTAAATCAGTATAAAATTATTGGTGAGTTTTCAACTTTAATTTATTCATTTTTAGTAAATATTATAAAATTAAGCCAATACATATCTTATTAATTACATATTTGGTTAATTTGAAACTATTTTTTAACCAAAATTATTTGATAAATTTATATTGGAATTTTAAAACTCTACACATGTTGTCTAAGGATTTAGTAAATGAAAAAGAATTTTAAATAAATTAGGCTGACAACACAAATTTAATTGGATGCAATTAATAGGCTGTGGTGGTTTCATCTTTCACCATTTATTACTTTTATATTTACATATCTGTTAATAACCTAACATTTTCTTTTATGAAGTTAATTAATTAGTGTTAGTTTATTGCTTAGTAGGTAACACGGTTGAAATGCGGTGGTTTCATCTTGGCCCTCCGTCTCAACCATGTCATGAGTGATGCTTTTGGCCTTAGACAATTCATGTTTGCCTTGGGTGAAATGGCACTAGGCATAACCACTCATTTGATTTCACCCGTTTGGGAAAGACATCTCTTAGATGCTCGACACCCGGCACGAATCACATTTACCCATCGCGAGTATGATAAAGTGGAAGCCCCTGTCACTACCCCCATTACCATCTTACCATTTGACAATCCGGTTCAACGTTTCTTTTCCTTTGGCCCTACTGAAGTTTCACTTCTTCGTAGCCTCCTACCTCCCCACCTTTGCCGTTGTACCACGTTTGAACTGTTAACAGCTTGTTTATGGCGTTGTCGAACCCTTGCAATAAATCTTGACCCTGATGAAGAGGTACGCATGCTATGTGTTGTTAATGCACGTCCCAATTCAATCCTCCATTGCCAATTGGATATTACGGGAACGCGCTTGTCTTTCCAGCAGCAATAACAACAGCTAAAAGTCTCCGTGAGAAACCGTTAGGGTATGCAGTGGAATTAATACAACAAGCGAAAGCAAGTGTGACAGAGGAATATGTGAGATCCGTGGCAGCTTTAATGGTGGCTCGGGGTAAACGAATACATTTCCCGAATGTTATCGGCACATACATTATATCAGATGTAACAAAGTCCAGATTTGAAGATGCCGATTTCGGATGGGGTAAGGCAATGTTTGCAGGGCCAGCGATAACGATTGGGGTGATAAGCTTTTTAATGCCAACCAAGAATGAGAAAGGAGAAGTTGGAAGTGTGGCATCAATTTGTTTGCCAGCTCCAGCGATGGAAAGGTTTGCTAAGGAATTGACAACATGTTGAAGCACCTTCCAAGTGGGGGTAAAAAGAGTAGATTAAATTCAATTTCTTCTTCTTTGTAAAAGATATGATTGTGCGTATTTATTAGTGTAAGGATGAGTGGTGAGACTAGTAGGGATGATAAAATAAAGTGAAGAAATAGAAAATCGAATTTAATTGCAGCATTTAGTTAATTTCAATTCGATTTTTATTCAATGGCTCAAAGTAATGATTTAGAATTTAAATATCACCTTCCAAGCATTAACGGAGGGTACGTTTCATAGAAATTAAAAATAATAATTATTGAATCATGTATATTTGATTTGATGGTTAAGAGTGTTGATTATTCAAAGTGTATTATGAGTTCGAGTTGTGCTAATCTTGTTATTGTTAGGGCTTCGTTCTCTCCTTGTAATTCACAAAAAAACAAATAGTTATTCAATTTTTTATTTAATTTTAATTAGTTTGCATTTTTATAATATAAAAAATATTTTATATCTAAATTAATGAAAAAACCTTTAAAACACTATATATAAAAAAGATTTGACCAAACATGGTCAATAGATAAATATTGAGCCTATCACTAAAATACCCTAAAGAGATATATAGCATTGAGAAGAACGAAAACGTTTTGCAAGAGACCTAAAGTATGGAATGTATTCAACTTATTCACTATCTATCTATCAAATATAAATAAATTTTGTTGATTCATTGCATACTTTCTATGAATGTCAAGTACTTTAACTTCATAAAATTAAGCAACCAACTAAACATTGTACTTGTTTTGGCACTTTTGCTACGTTTAATAGAAGTATATTTTTTACACATATTTTAGTATATTAATTAGTAATAAATTAATTCAATTAGTAATATTTATCCTTTTACTCATCTTTTTAATTTTAAGCTTAAATTTATACTAATTACTCTTTATTTTATGTCAAACTATTATAATACATATGTAAAAATAAGCTTTTTGTTTATATATTACACTAGTCACCAAACGAAGCTCTAATGTTATATAAAGTATCAAATGATACAATGGCATTTCACACCTTGAGTGGTGTGGAGAGCCGCTAGAGTGGGACCATCCACATCGTGAATGGTTCGCAAAGCTACTAGGATAGGTGGTTTGAGAGAATTTGGAGTTAAGTTCATGCATATAGTATATGTGTTGAAGATTTCGAGGGAAGATAGTTTCGGAGACAATAGTAAACTTCGAGACACGGATGACGCTTTTCAAAGAGAACTATTTGCCCCCACACAAAGTTGCTAGAGGGTTAAGACAAAGGTCCTCTCGGGATACAATGAAGTTTTGAATTACTTTTGATTAGCAAAATCACAGAATTCCCTAACTCTTATTCTAGTTTCTGAAAATTGTAATTGATTGCAAAAGGAAAAAATGTGAATTATTGAGAGCATCATAGTCCATCTATTTATATGCACTCAATGGACACCTTTTGAAGAGTCACAACCCTTTCAAATTGGATGGACACCTATTGAAGAGTCAAACCCTTTTCATATTGGACATACCTCTTGGAAGAGACTTGTCGTCCATGTCCATTGGATGATAAGTCATCATTTTTCAATTAAATTTAAAAAATCATCACTTTTAAATTGCAATCTATATATTTCCAACAATCCCCTACTAGATTGCTAATTCCAGAAAATAAGTACACAACGATTAAGCATAAAGAAAGGTGTCCGCAGATTGAACCTTTTTTTAGTGCAAATTTCTCAAAGTATCAAAAAGTGAATGGTGGCTAGTCGCTTGAACATCACTCTTAAATTCAATACCGAAAAAATTTCACGCATAATCGTAAAGAAATAAAGTAAGAGTTTAATTGTTTTAGCACCGTTATGGCCATGTGCTCATCCCGTTTCATGAACATGTACAAGATAAACCATAAATAAAATCTCGTTGAAGCGGCACCACTTCATGTCCATATAGGTGGATTTCATGACAATTAATGTCCATCCATTAAGAGTAAAACTCATCCTCCTAAAATATAACACTAAATCATAGTTTTTAGTGCACATTGTCATTAGATAACTTGTTATTACCCTTTGAACCTTGAAACTAACTTTTGGCTAGAAAAAGGTAGGGTTTCTATTATCAATGACTCAATTAGAATGGTTTTAATCCCATCTTAGTGGTAGTACTTTTAACTAAATCCATTGACAAACCTTTTATCAGTGGATCCGCTAAATTGTCAATTGACTTAACATAGGTAACAGTTATCACATCGTCCCTAATCAATTGTCTCACATACTCATGTCTCAAACTTATATGTCTAGACTTTCCATTGTACATCTTATTGTACGCTCGAGACATGGTTGATTCACTATCACAATATACGGAAATGGCGAACCTATGTTGTGGCCACAATTTTATATCTAGTAATAGATTTCTTAACCATTCCGCTTCCTTGCCCGTAGCCGCTAAGGCTATAGTTGAATTTGAGATGCAAGTTTGTTTCTTGGAGGCCCAACTAATGGCTCCACCTCCGATTGTAAAAATTCATCCAGATGTGGACTTATTATCACTTAAACTTATAATCCAACTTGCATCCGAGTAACCTTCTAGTACCGCAAGATAATCACTATAGAATAATCCCAAATTTTTTGTTTTCTTAAGATAACCAAAAATCCTACAAATTCCTTTCTAATGATTGGTACCAGGGCAATTTGTAAATCTCGCCAATTTGCACACTGCAAATGCGATATCGGGTCTAGTACAATTTGCATGCATTAGACTTTCAATTGCGCTGGCATACTCAAGTTGCGCTATAGCCTTGCCTTTATTCTCACTTAACTTGAAGTTTGAATCGTATGGAGTGTTCGAATCCTTGATATTCAAGTGTTTGAACTTTTCCAATACTTTATCGATGTAGTGAGATTGGCTTAATGCAAAGCCCCTTTCATGCTTTTTCACCTTTATACCAAGAATTGTATCTACCTCGTTAAGATCTTTCATCTTAAAATTCAAGGCTAGATACTCTTTGGTCTTACGAACAAATCAACAAATCATCTACATAGAGACAAATAATTACACCGTATCTATCCGTGAATTTAGTGTAAATACATTTATTCGCATCATTATGTAAAAAATCATATGACAAAATAACGGAGTCAAATTTCTCATGCCACTGTTTAGGGGCTTGTTTTAAACCATATAATTAATTGATCAACTTACACACCTTGTATTAATTCCCAGGAAGCATAAAGCCTTTTGGTTGTTCCATGTAAACTTCTTCTTCGAGATCACCATTCAAAAAAGCCATCTTAACCTCCATTTGATGTACATGTAACTTATGAATGGATACAAGTGCTATAAGAATTCGAATGGAGGTAATCCTAGCCACTGGTGCATAGGTGTCAAAGTAATCTAGGCCTTCTTTTTGCCTAATCCTTTAGCTACCAACCTAGCCTTAAAGATTTGAGAAGCCCCTGTTGGAGTGTTCTTCCTCTTAAACACACTCATTTATGGTCGAACAATAAAAGCTGAGTCTTAATAGAGATTAAAAAGCTCTTTTGTTAATTGAGGCTTGAAATAGGACCAAATTATAAAGTTTTAAAAGTTTAGAGCAGACGTCATGACTTCGTCAATTCCACGTCAGGACGTTGCTAAAATTATGTCATGTCGCGACATCACCTACTATCGGTCGACGTTGCAATGAGGGACGTTACTCGTTAGGACGAGGACTCTATTTTTGATAAAAATAAACCATTTGACATCTATTTCAAAGCTCCCATCAAAACCCATCAAATAACCATTCAATTTGATCTCTTAAGAACATGCTAAATAGATAACATTTCCTACCAAAATATGTCATTTACCATTTCAAAACAAGGCCAATTCAAAATGAGTTCAACTATTACAAATCATCCATTCAACTAGACATCAATTATATCCATTTCATATGTCGAAACGTTTATTTTTGGAAATCAAACAGGTCTCAAAAAATATTTTTAAATTTAGAAATGAAGTTGCCACCAATCTTTTTATTCGGTGTGATTAGATCACCACAAAACGTTAAAAACCCGTTTTGAAAAATATTTTTCGTCTTTGAAGGATTAGCATCCTCACGCTCCCAAAATTGATACCACATCGATTATTTTCGGGTTTTGTTTGTTAAAATTTTGAAATCTCGAGCGAAGTTTAAAATACAATCTTTTTGCACATAACTCATTTTGCATGATTTTCAAAAATCAAATTTGAAGAAAAATGCTGCGCGTTTCGAATTTCTCGGAGAATTGAAGTCATGTCCAACACGTTAGGGCACGACGTTCTCGGAATTTCGAAATTGAAGGACACTTTGAAAGTTTTAAAGAGGATGTTTGATCACGCAAATTATACGAAAAATCACACCCAGCATGTTAGGGCATAATTTTTCGAAGCTTTCACATGGAAGGATATTGCCTCGTTGGTGTTTAAATTATTTATATATTTTTTTGAGAACTTGAAATTTCGAATGAAGTTTAACATACGATCCTAAGGCACATAACTTATTTCACGTGAATTTCAAAAATTAGATTTGAATAAAAATGCCCGCGTGTTTTGAATTTCTCGGAGAATTGAAGTCGTGTCCAACACGTTAGGGCATCAAGTTCTCGGAATATAGGAATTGAAGGAAACTTTGAAAGGTTTTAAAGAGGATATCCAATCGCGCGAATTATACGAAAAATCACACCCAGCACGTTAGGGCATAATTTTTAGTGATTTTCTCACGATAGGATGTTGCCTCGGTTTTGAATTATTTTGTATGTATTTTTACGAAAATAATTTTAAAAAATGAGTGTGCAAATTAAACACGAATATGAATTTATTGGCAAAATTAAATAACACGAAGACGAAACAATTAAGTAAATAAATAGGTACAAAAATAAATGCAGGATTAATAATATACGAAGTACGGAATAAGAAAATGCGAAACAAAATCAGAAAACAGGATTAATTAAAAGACGAAGAAAAATAATTAAATTTAAGTACAAAAATCGAATAAAATGAAAAAAAGGGTCAAAAATGGAGTTTCAAAGAGTTTAGGGTCAAAATACAATTTTGGGAAGTTTAGAGGTCAAAATGTAATTTTTAGAAAGTTTAAGGGTCAAAAAATAACTTTTAAAGAAGTTTAAGGGTCAAAATGTAATTTTTGGAAAGTTTATGGGTTAAAATATAATTTTTGTGAAGTTTAGGGGTTAAAATATAATTTTTGAGAAGTTTGAAGTCAAAATGTAATTTTTTTGAAAGTTAAGGGGTCAACTGAGTAATAAACCTAAAAAGAAGTGACACGTGACAGCCTGTCATGCATCAAGAAGTTAAAGGACTAACTTGTAAAGCTTTTAAAATTACTGGGTAAATTTTAAAATAATACAAAGTAAATTTGAAGACTTAATTGAAATAAATGAAAAATGTGGAAGGACCAAAGGGAAAATTTTCTCATTTTAAAAAAAAATATGATTCTCATAACAAAGGCCAAAACGACGTAGTTTTGGTGATTTAAGTTATTCCCAAAACTACGTCATTTTGAGATCCTATATAAACCCTTTAAAACCTCATTTTTCTTCATTTTTCATTCATTTCTTCAAAAACATAAAAAAAACCTCTCTTCTCTCTTCTTTTCTTCTTTTTTTATGAGTCTCTCTCCGGTCGGTCGCTCTCGCCAACCGCCGACCAGCATCGGCCTTCACCGTCGCCGTCGTGCACGGTGGTCCAAGGTACATTTTAAAAAAAAAACATAGATCGGATTTAGATTTATAGATTTAACTCCACAACTTTCGAAAAAACTTAAAAAATAATACTTTTTTTAATTTTTTTGAAACCCTTTTTTATGCTTATGGTTTTAACCCATTTTTTATTTTATTTTTGTTTCGAAAATAATGAGAAAACTGAAAAAAAATCTGTATATTGTGTATGAATCTATTTTTGAAAATAGAGAAACAAAAAGAAAATAAATGGGTGTATGTGCATATATGGATGTATACAAACATGTGTGTGTTTGTATATGCATATGCCAATATTAATGTACCTTGAGTAATACAATTGTCGAATTTCTTTGAATTTGAATATGTTTTGTTGCTATTTCTTTTTCAATTTTTTTGATTTCAAAATACTTGTAAAATAGAAAGGAGGATCCCTTTTATAATTTTTACATGGCTTTTTATAGCCTAATGGATACATGCATTTTTTGTTCTTGCTTCTGTCTCTTCTCTTTATTTTTGCAGGTGATCACGTGGTGGTGGCAGAGGCAAGTGGTGATAGGAGTTGGTGTGGAGCACACAAGTGGAGGCATGGGTAGTAACAATAGGGGCGGCTAGTGCAAGTGGTAGATTTAGGGTTTGAATTTTTTTGTAAAATTGGGTTTATTGGGCATGTTGGGTAATTAGGTTTGAGTGTAATTGGGTTTGGGTTTTTAAGGTTGAATTGGGTTTGTATTTGAATGTAATATAGACATTTGGACTCTCTCTCTTTTAATTTTTAATTAAATTTAAAATAAATTTAAATTTAGAATGAATTTAAATTCAAAATAAATTTAAAGTTAAACTAAATTTAAACTTAAAATAAATTAAAATTTAAAAATGGGTCCAATTTTGTTTAAATGTTGGGTCCGGTCAAAATTGAGCTCCAACATCATACATTTCAAATTTTCATACAAAGACCAACATTCAAGTCACCACAAAACAAGTCCAATACTTTTTCATATGCCATTTATATGGTTATTAACTATTACATCACTAAGCATGAGATGCATATGTATTCATTTCCATATGTGGACCAAGATACCAAATCATCAAAACATATCATACTTCAAAGTATATACCAAACACTTATATACATGACACAATTCCTTGACTCAAGATATTCAAAATAGCTACCGAAATAAAGATATTGTAAGCTTCGAGTCGATCTGGGTTGACGCGTTCCACAAGGTGATGATCTACAGGAAAGGGAGAACAAACGACATAAGCATATATGATGTTTAGTAAGTTCATAGGCATTAAAAAAACTACCTTATCATTCAGTCAAATACAATATGCTACCACAATTTAACAAAGTTAGTTGGTCATGGCAAAACACAACATCAACAAGGTGAGTTTAACATATAACCAATTCATATGATACCTCAATTATTCATCAAGTAGAATCATGTCATTTTGGATAGAAACTCTATAAAACTCATTCAATTCAAAAGCAATAAGTTAATATACTTGATCAAAGTCATTATACTCAACTTATTCAATATTCATTCATTTGAACTTCAATTACATTTCATCTCATTTCCAATTCTGGTTTCATATAAACTATTTCACCTAATGAACCCTAGTAAATGGATTTGGATACACAGGTATTACATCACACGAGTTGCTCATTTGAGCTAATTATATTCATGACACGTTACCAGTTTAAGCTACACCTTTAAAATGATACATTCAATTGCTTGTCCAAACTGAATATATACATGTCATGTTACTCATCTAAGCTACACCTTTATAACGATACGTTCAAGTGTTTGTCCAAGCTAAATATATACATGTCAAGTTACCCATCCAAGCTAAACCTTTAAAACGACATCAGGTTACAAATCCAGGTTACATGTCAGGTCACATATAATCACCTGTAACTATTCCGTATAAGGTTAATCGTCTGGGCTAAACTTATAAAGTAACATCAGGTTACGCGTTCGAGCTATACTTTTATCGCATGTAGCTTCGAGTTCGCAACAAATGTTGAATCTCAAAATCATCGGAAATAATAAAATTTTTATGGCATAAATTCCACAATGAAACTTGATATCCATGAGTGTCGAGGTAATTTAAAAAAATCGTATTTCGATAAGTAAGTTTTTTATATAAATAGGATGTAAAAAAATATTTTATTTTCTAAAATTAAAGTAAAAATTGATAAATGATTCATTTAAGTTTTAGATGCTTGAGCCAAGATTGACTCATTTTTAAATGTTCTTTTGAGACATATTGTTAGGCTTGATATTTATTTAACTCTCTTGGTTTTTAGCTTAAGATGAATAGTTTGGTCTTTGAACAAATCTATTCATTAAGTGGTAATCTTGCATTTTATTCATAGATCTTTTATAAATGTTAAAATATATATAACATAAGTTTTTTTTACTCTTCATAAATTTAAAACGTAGTCTTTGTACTTTTATTTTTATGAGTAAGCCACTTTACTTTTTATATTTTAAAATTTAAGTCCAATTGTTATATTAATATTATTTTGTTAAATTTAGATTTGTTACGACGTCATTTTGTTGGTGAAATTACTACCAAGTGATTTTTTTAGTTCAAAAATACCACACCAACCAAATTTAACAAAAAACAAAATTAATATTAACAATTAAGCCTAAATTTTTAAATTTTAAAAATAAAGAAACTAAATTTCATAAAATAAAAATATAAGAATTAAATTTCAAATTTGTGAAAAGTATAAATATCTGTCACATATTTTAATCTTTTTATAAACAGTAAAAAATTGAAAATCAATTAAAGTTTGATCTACTCATCAAGTCATAGTCTTGCATTTTTGTGTATAAATATCATGTTTTTAAATTGTGGAAAAATTGAGAAACAAGGAAAATAAAAAGGTAATGTATGGTTTAAATCAAGTTTTGTTTACTGAATATTAATTTGTTATGAAATAATTAGTAACGTTATCGATTTGTAATATTTTGATAATTGAGTTATTAATTTTGTGTATTTTAATATAAATATTCGTCTGTAACGTGTTACATTAACTCGCCATTATATCATTAACGATAACTAATGACTTGATAATTAAAATTTTACAAATTAATAATATTAATGAACATTTTATAACCAATGAAAGTTAGATTATCAAAATGTAATTTAAACTTATAAATGCAATTCAATTTTATGTGATATTTTTAAGCATAAAAATTAAATTCGAAGATACATATTAAATGAAAAATAATTATTTTAACCTTTATATATAGTTGAAAAACATCATTTTTAACCAGTCAACAGTAACTAATTTTTTCATTTTTGGATATTTGTCAGCATATAAAGAATGTGATAGTAAAATAATAAAATAACTATCACATATGAAGATGTAAATTATTTGGAGTAACTAATTGTAAAAGTAAATAACCAAATTATGTTAAATTAAAATATAAATATTAAATATCAAATGTTAACATAATAGGCTAATCGAAGCTGCAATTTTATTATTATCTTATAATGGCTAATAATGGGGGAAAAGTCATGCCATTAGTTAGCCCAAATGATTATGACCGTTAATAATTTTTTTGTTAGAATAGTTTTCTTTTTGAAAAATCCACGTAAAAATTTAATTAGAGTAATCAACAATAATAATAATTTGGACTAAACATTATAAAAAAAACCAAAATATTGTAGAAATTCAAGTATGAATATTAGATCTTAACTTTAGATACAGTAGGACGAAAATGATATTTGATCATTTTTCTGTAAAATGCAAAAATGGTAAAAATTTAAGTATAAAGATTAAATTTTAATTTTAGATATAGTACAAGGACCGAAAATGATATTTAACCATTTTTAAAAATGAAAAAAGGACAACACGTGGCAATGTAGGAAGATCCTTTGGGCTATATAGGTTATAGATACTAGTATATTTTTCAGGTTCTTTTAGGAATCTGAACCTATATATTTAAAAAATTATGAAAATAACTCAATTTCAAGATTAATTATGCGAATGACTTGATTTCTATAATAGCATTGGGTGCCGCCACTTTTTCAGATGGCAGCATCTAAAAAATTCCTAATTTCTTTTTTGTATCGCCTAACAAATTGAAGACATGGAACTAAAGCATACAAGGGCAAAACGTTTAAGGATCTGATGAAGTAATTATCCTTTTTAGATAGACTAAAAAAAAAGTGTCGTATAGTATCATGGCGGCACCTAATTAAACTTTTGATCTGTTTGCATATTAAGTCTGTCCCCCTTTTAAATTAAATTTATATAGCTCTTAAAATATATATGAATAACAAAAATAAATTCTTCTATTTTTTTTTTAAAATAAACTTTAAAATAATATAAAATTCTTATTTAAATTACTTAATATGTTCGTCAGAAAATTTCTTCAATTTTATTTAAATTTAAACATTTTTAATTCATGCCCTATCATATTTGAATTTAGATAAGTTTGAGAAATTTTTTTGAGAGATATATTGAGAAATTTAAATAATATATATATATATATATATATAGATTAATTTTATCGTTTTTAAAATATAAAAAATAATAAAAATTTATTTTTTATTCTTATATATTTTAAGATTATTTAAATTTAATTTCAAATGCGTACATACATAACATACAAATAGATCAAAACTTTAATTAGGTGCTCTCATACTCTCATGCGTCACTTAATTTTCAGTCAATGTGAAAGGTTATTTACTTACTTCATCAGGTCTCTAAACGTTTTATTCTTGCACACTTTAGTCCGGTACCGTCAATTTGTTAGACAACATCAAAAAAAATTATTTGTTGAGAGGATTTTTAGGGTGATGCTGCTTGGAAAAGTACTGGCACCTAACTTTACTGTAAAAATCAGATCATTCCCGTAATTAATTTAAAAATTAAATTATTTTCATAATTTTTTAAACTTATAAACTTAAATTTCTGAAAAAGCCATATTTTCCCAGTTTCGCGGAAATCCTTTGATATTTTTTTTTCTTAAAATTATATAAATAATGATGATATATACCAAAAGTAATTAATATCACTAATAAAATATTAATAAATTTCATCCAAACATAATTCTTTTTATCATTTGCAATGCTATTTTTAGTAATGTTTTATCCCAATTCATTTCCAGTAAATATATAATCATTTATTACAATTAAATTCACAACAATTTTTGTTTTAAAAAATTTCAAACTTTTTCTGTTAAATCAAACAACAAATGATTGTGATTAGAAATAGATTGTTTTTTATCAAATAATGATTATCATCTTTTTAATATAATTAAAAGTAAAAGTAAAATCTATTTTAATTTGATTTTTCTATATAATGTTATTAATTAGTTAATACTCTTAATTATACTTATCCCCAGCTTTATGCAAGTGTATCCACTACAAATGTGTTTTAAAGAGAACTTCATGTAATCATGTTAACATGTGGATGTGTGTTGTGTGTTCACTCGTGTATGTTAAATTCCAAATATAAATCTAATAAAAATCGAAATTATAGATTTATCATTATATTATAATGATTAAAAAAAGAGTTGTGTTATTAGGCCAAATATTTAGTAGACTTGATAGTTAGGCCGAACATTAATTTAACATTTTAATTACATTAAAGGTTTGAAGTTATGGAAATAAATGAATGGAGTGTACCTTTGGTAATGGGATTCCTTTCATGAATGTATTAATGAAATGACAGACGGCTCAAAATACAGATGACATAAATAAATTCACATTAAAACTGTGTTGATTTTTGTTCAAATTTATCTCTTTCTCGATGAAAAATAAACTTCAAATTTGTACACTTTCGGTTCCTATATAAAACATTTCAAACACTTGATTAAGCACCGACCACTAACTATTCTTTTCTATTATCTCATATCTTTGTGTCATGGCAACACCTTCCTGCATTCCCTTTAAGTTTATTGTACGACGCTGTAAACCGGAACTTGTTGTTCCTGCCAAGCCTACGCCATATGAGCAAAAATTATAATCGGACATTGATGATCAAGCAAATTTTCGATTTCAAATTCCGTCGATAAGCTTTTATCGATACGAACCTTCCATGAAAGGAAAAGACCCAACTGAGGTTATTAGGGAGGCACTTGCACAAACTCTAGTGTATTATTATCCATTTGCAGGTAGACTAAGAGAAGGGGTAATGGTAAGCTTATAGTGGATTGCACCGGTGAAGGTGCGATGTTTATAAAAGCCGATGCTGATGTTACACTTGAACAGTTTGGTGAACCACTTCGCCCACCATTCCTTGCTTCGATGAGCTCCTTTATAATGTTCCTGGTTCTGAAGGGATGCTAAATAGCCCATTGCTGTTGATTCAGGTTGGTGAAATCTTAAATCAATATATAATTTATTTAACTTGATAAATGTTTTTTCTTTTAAAAAATTATTTGTAATTGGTGAGGTTTCAACTTTAATCTATTCATTTTTATTAAATTATAATATTTTATTAATTACATATTTGGTAAATTTGAAACTATTTTTTAACCAAAAATTCTTTGATAAATTTATATTGAAATTTTAAAACTCTACACATGTTCTTTAAGCATGTAGCAAATGAAAAAGAATTTTAAATAAATTATACAAAATAAATCTCAAAATTATACATAAATTTAATGTAATGTACAATTATATACATAAACTTTCACAACATAAATTTTCATGAAAGAGACCTGACGACACAAATTTGATTGGATGCGGGCTGTGGTGGTTTCTTTCACCATTTATTACTTTTATGTTTACATATTTGTTAATAGCCTAACATTTTCTTTTATGAAGTTAATTAATTAGTGTTAGTTTATTGCTTGGTAGGTAACACGGTTAAAATGTGGTGGTTTTATTTTCGCTTCATGTTTGTCCTGGGTGAAATGGCACGAGGCGTAGCCACTCACTTGATCTCACCCGTTTGGGAAAGACATCTCTTAGATGCTCCACACCCGGCACGAATCACATTTACCCACCGCGAGTATGATGAAGTGGAAGCCCCTGTCACCACCCCCATTACCCTCTTGCCATTTGACAATCCGATTCAACGTTACTTTTCCTTTGGCCCTGCAGAAGTTTCACTTCTTCGTAGCCTCCTATCTCCCCACCTTTGCCGTTGTACCACGTTTGAACTATTAACAGCTTGTTTATGGCGTTGTCGAACCCTTGCAATAAATCTTGACCCTAATGAAGAGGTACGCATGCTATGTGTTGTTAATGCACGTTCCAAATTCAATCCTCCACTGCCAGCGGGATATTACGGTAATGTGTTTGTCTTCGCAGCAGCAATAACAACAGTTAAAAGTCTTCGTGATAAACATTAGGGTATGCAGTGGGATTAATAAAACAAGCAAAAGCAAGTGTGACAGAGGAATATGTGAAATCCGTGGCAGCTTTAATGGTGGCTCGGGTAAAACAAATCCATTTCCCGAATGTTATCGGTACGTACATTATATCAGATGTAACAAAGGGCAAAGTCGAAGATGTTGATTTCGGATGGGGTAAGGCTGTGTTTGGAGCGCCAATGATAGCGGTTGGGGTGATAAGCCTTTTATTGCCAACCAAGAATAAGGAGGGAGAAGTTGGAAGTTTGGTATCAATTTGTTTGCCAGCTCCAGCGATGGAAAGGTTTGGTAAGGAATTGGACAACATGTTGAAGCACCTGCCAAGTGTGGGTAAAAAGAGTAAATCAAATTCAATTTCTTCTGCTTTGTAAAAGGTATGATAGTGCGTATGTATTAGTGTAAGGGTGAGTGGTGAGACTAGTAGGGATGAGAAATAAAGAGAAAAAAATAGAAAAAATCGAATTTCCACTTATGGTTGTAAGTATTGGCAGAGGGATCATATTGTGGCCAACCGGGAGAACCTCTAATTTCATTGACACACTCATATGGATCTTCTTGGAATGTAGGACACACATCAATGTAATAGCCGTAATCTTCATGAATCTTATTTCCATAGGTTTGCACTTATTGAGAATTTCCTACAGCTAATTGTTGAACAAGAGAGGTTAGTCTATCTATTCAATTCTTAAAGGAATACAAATTTACCTCATTCGCTCTGCTTGGAAACTCCCATCTGAATCCGATGTATTGTGAATATGCAACCATAATTGAAAGTTAAGAATAATAAAAAGAAATAGAATTAAAAACGAGGGAGAAGTAAAATTATTAACACCAAACTCTGAAACGGAACAAATGGTTAGTAGAAACAACAAGTAGAAGTTTTATTCCTTCAACTAAAACAAATAAATAAAAGGGAATGGAGGATTTGTTTAAGGAAAAGTTAAACTTTAAAATTAAGATTTGGGACAAGCAAAGAAAACAATAATTAAAATTTTGAGAAAATCAATAAGATGAAACTTCTAGTTAAAATAAATTATCCGTTTGATTCAATTCTAACAAAGCTAATTATTCGTGAAAATAATTTATCAATAGCCTTACAGAATGAAAGAGACTCAATTTTAACAAAAGAAATACAATAAGAATTTATTTAAGTTAGGTTGCAAATATGCACCACACAAATAATCATGTAGTTGTCACAAATATTAGAAATCAATCGATCCACTAATTATCTAATTGACAAAGCTATCAAATACCGACCAAATAGCTAATAAACATGAACAATTGTAATTAAACATAAATACATGCAAATAGTAAAGATCAAAGAAAGATTAAAAACAATTCGATCTCACAAACTTATATAATCACACTTCAAATATTACTTCAACTAGAAAAGAGGGTTTAAAAACTAATAAAACAAAGAAAACAAAATAAAACTAAGAACGGCTAGGTCTTAATCCCCTTAATCTTAACTTATCATGTATTTTATAGGGAAAAATAATATAATGGAAAAATAAAAAAAAAGTACCCTTAATTAAATAAAGTAAATTTTCTTTTAGGTTTTTCGGATATTTTCACATCAAATTTCCTGACGTATTTGAACTTCAACTGTTAAATAACTTTAAATGTCTATAAAGAAAAGAATATATATTTATAGAGACATGACACTCGAAAACTATTAGGAAGGACCTCTTTAAAGGTCATTGGATATCAAAAAAAGATGACTAGAGTAGGGGCAAATCCAAGGGCTAGTAGGGGCTCTTGGCCCCCTAAAAATGCACTTTGACCCTCTTAAAAATGATAAATTTTTTATTTAATCTTTTAAAAATTATAATTTTACTATTATAAAAATTATAATTTAACTTCGACCCCTAAAAAACTTTTCTAGTTTCACTCATTGGACTAGACCACCTTCTCTCCGAACTGAACCTTTAACTCTTCCCTACTCTCGTCCTCTCTCTAATCTTCTTCTAACACCCATAATCTATTCACCTTAAATTATTTATTGATCTTCATTCTTTATGTGAACCGTCATGAATCACAACAATGTTATCTTAGTATCAATGATACCAATCAAATCAAGATATTGATACAATATATCAGAAATTAAAACTCCATATTATTACTTCTTTCTTTCCATAAATAGGGCAAACTTTTTGTATGACAGTAGGGTGTAGGTGAAGAAGACTTTGGTGGGGAATTCATATCCTACTTTTTGTTTTTATGATTGTCTCGGTGGGTTTTGATTTGGTTGCTGATTAGGGCTTGGGTTAGGATGGGTTTTTTAAAATGTATAATTTACTAAATGCATTAAAATGTTAAATAAAGAATTTTTTTAACACATTAAAAAGTATTTATATTAAAAATACTATCATAATATATAATAATTTGTTATATATAAAAAAACAAATAAATATAATAAATTTTTATTGTATTAAATATATTTTTTAAATTTTTATATTTTGGATTCAATTATTTATTTGGATAAGTTTTTTTTTTAAGTTTGGGTAATGAATTTAATTGTTATTTAATTAGTGATTTAATATATATTTATTATTTAATATATAAATTTTTATAAAAAAATATATTCGGACTAGGCTTAAGCCAAAAAAATCTTGTCCAAAACATAACTCATATAAGAAAAAGGCCTTAAGTTTTACTGAAAACCTTTTTTTTAGCTTGTAGTTTATCCCAATTATTTTTTTTTAAACAGATCTTCAAATTTGAATAGATTAATCTGATCCACGAACAAATCTAGTTTGAATTCAAACTTTTCTTTTGATGGTAATATATACGAGGAAGAGAAGATGATTGGTGGACAGGTGTTTGATTTATGGTGTTTTGACATTTATATGTGGTTGGTTGTTTGTGCATCCCTATGGCTATGGTGGTGCCATGTATTTTCACGGTGGATGTTTATAGTTAATAAAAAATAAAATATATTTTTTGCATTATTGATAAAATTATTTTGTTAGGTAGAGAGTTTTCTTGATGGATTTTTAACTTTTTTTCCAATTCAAAAGTCATGCATTCACACTTCATTTTCATAAAATGGCATCAATTCACAACATCTCCTTTCTCTCACGCATCTCCTTGACAATATTTATACCTATAATATCTAATGATTTTATTTCAATTTACTTTGTGACCACGCATCTTTGGGATTAAGAGGATTTAAGTAGCTGATAAGGGCATTATATTTTTCCTTTAATTTATTATTTTTATAAAAAAAGAAAAATAAAATATAGAGGAAAGTAAGGAGAGAGAACTCTAAATTGCGATTTTTTTTTTTAAAATGTATTATATTTTTGTCAAAGAAGTTTTGGTTAAAATGATAAGGTTGAGAAAACTTTAAATCATGATCTATTGATCGGGTGTTCACTTTTGTCAAAAATAATTTGGATCTGAATTATCGTTGTACCAAAAAAATTTGATAAGATCGAGACTTTGGAGTCTTTAGTGCTCGTGCCCAAGTTTCACCCTAAATCAAAAGTAATCTATTTAATTCACCTTAAACTTTATCACATATGAGTTTTGTTTAGAATTATTCTCGTTTAGATTATGCATCATACTTACTTTTTAATGATTAATTCTACTTGTATTGATTGAACTTGTACTCCTAAAAAAAACTTATAATTTTATACAAACTTGATGCATGAATAATTTATTTTATATAAATTATATTAAATTTAGGTTAAAATTACTTTTTTTTTTTGTAATATCATCACTCAAATTATTTTTTAGTATAAATTTAAGTTCTAAATTAGAGAAAGAAAAATTACATCACCAAACTTAAACATTGATATTGGAGTACAAACAAATTACCTTAACCATTATTTCTTTATATCGTTGTGATCTTACATAATCATCTCTAAATAAAACATAAATTTTCCATATATGCATCAATGAATCAAAAAATTCACATTACTATTTATTGTTTTTTTCCTGCAATTTCTCTTTCTTCATTCATTGCAACGTAACAAAACAGCCGTAAATTTGTCCAACAGTAGATAATTTGGATTCGTCTGGATTCCTTTCCTATTATAAAATCATTTCACATAATCACAAACACTTGGTATGCCCATAAATTTCTAGGTGCCATGGACATAGGTTCAAGCATTCCTCTTGTATTCTCTGTCCGACGATGCAAACCCGAGCTTGTGCCTCCAATCAAGCCCACACCCGTGAACATAAACTTTTATCTGACATCGATGACCAAGCGGCTCTTCGATTCCAAGTTCCATTTATTCAATTTTACAAGTATCATCCCTCCATGCAAGAGAAAGACCCACTGAGGTTATTCGGAGGGCACTTGCAAATGCCCTAGTGTTTTATTATCCACTTGCAGGTAGATTAAAGAAGGAGCTAATGGTAAGCTCATAGTGGATTGCACCGGTGAAGGTGTGATGTTTATAAAAGCTGATGCCGAGTTACACTTGAAAAGTTTGGCAATGCACTTCACCCGCCATTCCCTTGCTTTGATGAGCTCCTTTACGATGTACCTGGCTCTGAAGGGATGCTTAATTGCCCACTATTGTTATTCAGGTTATCAATAATCCACTATCTATTTTTTTATTTTATTTAACTATTGAATTCATCACATTCATTTTTCTTTCTTCACAAGGTTACTCAATCTTTAAAATACTAATATATTCAGTTAATTAATTTATTTTTTAATAGGTAAACACGATTAAAATGTGGTGGTATTTTCGATTTTAGCATGTAAATATGTGATGGCATAGGCCTAAAACAATTCATATCTGCTATAAGTGAAATGGCACGAGGTGCAACTGCATGCTTCATCCCACCCATTTGGGAAAGACATCTCTTAGATGCTGAGATCCACCCCAAGTCACATTCCATCACCATGAGTATGATGAAGTAGAACCCACGGACACTGTTGGCCATTGATAACTTGGTTCAACGTTCTTTTTCTTTGGCCTGTTGAAATTTCAATTCTTCGTAGTCTCCTCCCACTCCACCTTCGCCATTGCACCACCAAGTTCGAACTCCTAACAGCTTGCTTATGGCGTTGTCGAACCATTGCCCTAAATCTTAACCCCATGAAAAGGTACGCATGCTATGCGCCGGAAACTTACGTTCCAAATTCAATCCTTCACTGCCACTGGGATATTATGGGAATGCCTTTGTCTTTCCAGCAGCATTAACAACAGTTAGAAATCTTCTCCATAATCCATTAGGTATGCAGTGGAACTAGTGAGGCAAGCCAAAGCAAGCATGACAAAGGAATATTCAAATCAGTGGCAGCTTTAATGGTGATTAGGGCTAAAAAACTTAACTTCACAGCGTTTGTTGGATCTTTCGTTGTATCTGATATAACAAAAATAGGATTTGAAGACATCGATTTTGGATGGGGTAAGGCAGTGTTTGCAGGGGCAGCAAAGCTGTTGGGGTAAAGCTTTTTTCGTATCAACCAAGAGCAAGAAAGGAGAAGTTGGAACCTCAGTACCTATTTGTTGCCAGCTCCAGCCATGGAAAGATTTGAGATGGAATTGGACAACATGTTGAAAGGCCATCCAAATCAGGGTAAGGAAGAGAGTAATTTATTTATTTATTTCAATACCTCTGTAAAAGTAGTTAGGTATCGTTTTTAAGATTACTATAATGACAGAATCACCAAAGAATCCTAAATTAATGCGTAACTTTCACTGATGTTATAATGGTAATGTGCAGTTTTGTCACATGCCTCGGGAGGTATAGACTTGCAGTTGGTCCCGTGGAAGTGAATGGGAGAGGATGTTAATGGCTTGGTGGTGATATCAGCCATTGTTTATCTCGTGTTTTTGTTGTATGTGGTCAGTGTTTGCGTTTGGGAGCTTGTGTTTCTCTCACTTTTGTTTATAATTTTGTAAATAATGTTTCTCTTTAAATCCTAATGAAATTTGGTTTATCGTAAATAATGTTTAGAAATGATAAGGACTTAAATATATATATTTAGAAAGTCAAGAGCAAAGGAATGATTGGCCAAAATGATGCTGTCAAAACCAGCAATCCATATCCAGAGTGAAAGGATTGTATGAAACAGAGATATTATTTCCAATAGTTTTATGACACATCAACAATTTTATCCTAAATTTCAGGATTTTAATTGTAATTTGATTTTTTTTCAGGATGAAAATATTGAAATTAAGAATGAAAATACTGATGTGGCATAAAACTATTGGAAAAGGGACACAAATGACGTGTGTCACTGTTTCATTCAATCCTTTTCCACATCAAAAGCTCTGTCGAAAGAAGCAATAAATGATAAGGACTTATATTGACTTAATTGAATGAAGACTATGAACCATGATGACTTCATAATGAATTATAAAGAGTTAGAATTATGGGATATTTATGCATCGAAGCTTTATTCCAAGATTGTTTTTATAGTTGTATTAACGATGCTTAAAGATCTATACATGTTAAGCTTTCTTGCTCATAAAGCAAGCAATTAATTTCATAAGTCAGAATATACGAGATTCTTAGAATAACATTTGGTTTTGTTTGTGCAATAAGTTTAGTGAATCCACCGGCTGGGAGAGCTTCATTTGTTATTGTCGAAACCACTTTCGAAAGCGAAAGTTTCGAAAAAATTTATTTTAGAATCTGGAAAATAAGGAATAAAAAAGGAGTCGCCACCAATCTTTTATTTGTGTGATTGGATCACCACAAACTTTTAAAAAACGTTAAAACGTCGGTCCACGAAATCAAAAAAATAGGTTCGGAGTCGGTTACGCACGAGGAAGGATTAGCACCTCGTACCCAGAATTGGTACCACATGATCATTTTCGGGTCTTATTTCATGAAAACAATGAAAGCTCGAGTAAAGGTAAAATGCGGTATTCATTTTGAAAGGCTCTGTGTAATTTTAAAGGAGACCTTTTAAGAAGAACTCGTCCCCGTATTTCGTTCCTCTTATGAGAACTAGAAGCGTGTCCAACACCTTAGGACACTACGTTCTCGAGTATCGAAATTAAAGGACGTTTAGGGATTTTGAAGAATGTATCGATTCGTGGTTTGTACGAAAATCATACCTATCACGTTAAGGCATGATTTTTTCGAGGTTTCCACGCGAATGAATATTGTCTCGTTTACTTAAAAATTTGGGATATGGATAGGGGTGTGTTAAAAACTTTGAAAAGGATATTTATTTCGTACGAATTACGAAAATCATACCCCGCACGTTAGGGCACGATTTTCAAAGTTTTCACACGAAATAATATTGCCTTGTTTTCGTCATGAAAGTCCTTTGTATACATATATTTTGAGAACTTGAAAATTTCGTATGAAGTTAAAATGCGATCCTCGAACACATGATTTGAAGAATTAAAAGGAATACTCGTTCACTTCGATTTTCACGAAGACTTAAATCACGACCAACACGTTAGGATACGACATTCTCGGAGCCTCGAATGAACGAGCGTAAAAACTTGAAAAGGAATATTCGGTTCGCACGAATTATACGAATAAATCGCACCCGACACGTTAGGCGTGATTTTTCGAAGTTGCGCTCGAACCGACATCGCCTTGATTTTTGAAGTATTTTATAAATGAAAGTGTATTTTCAAAATACATGAGTCGCGATTGATAATGGAATTAGATACGAAATATAAGTAGATAAATATGTGCGAATATAAAAATGTAGGTGTAAACAAATGCAAATATTGACAAATGATAAAATCGGGTAAAAAAACGGACTTATGGATACCCGGGGTAAAATGGTAATTTTGATGTAATCGGATTAAAATGGAATTTTAAAAGATTCGGGTATAATGGTAATTTTTGGTGAAATCGGGCTAAAAACGGAATTTTAGAAGCTGTCGGGGGTAAAATGGTAATTTTTGGTGAAATCAGGTTAAAAACAGAATTTTAAAAGATTCGGGGTAAAATGGTAATTTTTGGTGAAATCAGGGTTAAAAAATGGAATTTTAAAAGCTTCAGGGTAAAAATGTAATTTTTGATGAAATCGGGGTTAAAAACGGAATTTTAGGAGCTTCGGGGTAAATGGTAATTTTGGTGAAATCGGGTTAAAATAGAATTTAAAAGATTCGAGGGTAAAATGGTAATTTTGATGAAATAAGGGTTAAAAACGGAATTTTTAAAAGATTGGGGGTAAAATGGTAATTTTCGAAAGTTTTGGGGTTAAAATGTAATTTTTGGAAAAGTTTTAGGTCAAAATGTAATTTTGGAAAAGTTTTGGGTCAAAATATAATTTTGGAAAAGTTTGAGGTTAAAATGTAATTTTGGAAAAGTTTTGGGGTCAAAATATAATTTTGGAAAAGTTTGGGGTTAAAATGTAATTTTGGAAGTTTTGAGGTCAAATGTAATTTTGGATTGTTTGGGGACTTATAAGCATAATACCAAAGATGGGTGACACGTGCAGCCCACAGGCATCCAGCAGTCAAGGACCAATTTGAAAACCTTGAAAAAATTTTGGACCAATTTTGTAATTAAATAAAAGTCAATTCAAGACTAAAATGAAATAAAAATTAAAATAGAAGGGACTAAATGCAGAAATAAGCCAAAAATTGACACGTGGCAACCTGGTGCAGTCAAACAGTCAAAGGACTAATTATAAACCAATAAAATTACAGGGTAAAATTGCAAATAATTGAAGAGTGCAAAAAGATTAAATTGAAGCAAATAAAAGCGAGAAGGACCAATTGCGCAAATAGACCATTAAGTAAAAATCGCGGATCCTGAGGCGGTCGGGCCGGATCGGGTCGGGCAAATGGTCCTATATATATTATTTTAGGTTTAAAATTTTCATTTTCTCATTTTTCTAAAAAACCCCTCTCTCTCTCCCCTTTTCTCTCAACCTCACCATGGCGGCCACCTTTTAGGCCGACGGTCCCAAACGCGTCGCCG
>CP032255.1:36549054-36832246 GCA_005610355.1 Gossypioides kirkii
TCACCTTAAACTTTATCACATATGAGTTTTGTTTAGAATTATTCTCGTTTAGATATGCATCATACTTACTTTTTAATGATAAATTCTACTTGTATGGATTGAACTTGTACTCCTAAAAAAAAACTTATAATTTTATACAAACTTGATGCATGAATAATTTATTTTATATAAATTATATTAAATTTAGGTTAAATTACTTTTTTTTTTGTTAATATCATCACTCAAATTATTTTTTAGTATAAAATTTAAGTTCTAAATTAGAGAAAGAAAATTACATCACCAAACTAAACATTGATATTGGAGTACAAACAAATTACCTTAACCATTATTTCTTTATATCGTTGTGATCTTACATAATCATCTCTAAATAAAACATAAAATTTTCCATATATGCATCAATGAATCAAAAATTCACATTACTATTTATTGTTTTTTCCTGCAATTCTCTTCTCATTCATTGCAACGTAACAAAACACCGTAAATTTGTCCAACAGTAGATAATTTGGATTCGTCTGGATTCCTTTCTATTTAAAATCATTTTCAATAATCACAAACACTTGGTATGCCATAAATTTCTAGGTGCCATGGACATAGTTCAAGCATTCCTCTTGTATTCTCTGTCCGACGATGCAAACCCGAGCTTGTGCCTCCAATCAAGCCCACACCCGTTGAACATAAACTTTTATCTGACATCGATGACCAAGCGGCTCTTCGATTCCAAGTTCCATTTATTCAATTTTACAAGTATCATCCCTCCATGCAGAGAAAGACCCACTGAGGTTATTCGGAGGGCACTTGCAAATGCCCTAGTGTTTTATTATCCACTTGCAGGTAGATTAAAGGAAGGAGCTAATGGTAAGCTCATAGTGGATTGCAACGGTGAAGTGTGATGTTTATAAAAGCTGATGCCGATGTTACACTTGAAAAGTTTGGCAATGCACTTCACCCGCCATTCCCTTGCTTTGATGAGCTCCTTTACGATGTACCTGCTCTGAAGGATGCTTAATTGCCCACTATTGTTAATTCAGGTTATCAATAATCCACTATCTATTTTTTATTTTATATTTAACTATTGAATTCATCACATTCATTTTTCTTTCTTCACAAGGTTACTCAATCTTTAAAATACTAATATATTCAGTTAATTAATTTATTTTTTAATAGGTAACACGATTAAAATGTGGTGGTTTCATTTTCGCTATCCGATTTAGCCATGTAATATGTGATGGCATAGGCCTAAAACAATTCATATCTGCTATAAGTGAAATGGCACGAGGTGCAACTGCATGCTTCATCCCACCCATTTGGGAAAGACATCTCTTAGATGCTGGAGATCCACCCCAAGTCACATTCCATCACCATGAGTATGATGAAGTAGAACCCACGGACACCTGTTGGCCATTGGATAACTTGGTTCAACGTTCTTTTTTCTTTGGCCCTGTTGAAATTTCAATTCTTCGTAGTCTCCTCCCACTCCACCTTCGCCATTGCACCACCAAGTTCGAACTCCTAACAGCTTGCTTATGGCGTTGTCGAACCATTGCCCTAAATCTTAACCCCAATGAAAGGTACGCATGCTATGCGCCGGAAACTTACGTTCCAAATTCAATCCTTCACTGCCACTGGGATATTATGGGAATGCCTTTGTCTTTCCAGCAGCATTAACAACAGTTAGAAATCTTCTCCATAATCCATTAGGGTATGCAGTGGAACTAGTGAGGCAAGCCAAAGCAAGCATGACAAAGGAATATTCCAAATCAGTGGCAGCTTTAATGGTGATTAGGGCTAAAAAACTTAACTTCACAGCAGTTGTTGGATCTTTCGTTGTATCTGATATAACAAAAATAGGATTTGAAGACATCGATTTTGGATGGGGTAAGGCAGTGTTTGCAGGGGCAGCAAAAGCTGTTGGGGTGATAAGCTTTTTCGTATCAACCAAGAGCAAGAAAGGAGAAGTTGGAACCTCAGTACCTATTTGTTTGCCAGCTCCAGCCATGGAAGATTTGAGATGGAATTGGACAACATGTTGAAAGGCCATCCAAATCAGGGTAAGGAAGAGAGTAATTTATTTATTTATTTCAATACCTCTGTAAAAGTAGTGTTAGGTATCGTTTTTAAGATTACTATAATGACAGAATCACCAAAGAAATCCTAAATTAATGCGTAACTTTCACTGATGTTATAATGGTAATGTGCAGTTTTGTCACATGCCTCGGGAGGTATAGACTTGCAGTTGGTCCCGTGGAAGTGAATGGAGAGAGGATGTTAATGGCTTGGTGGTGATATCAGCCATTGTTTATCTCGTGTTTTTGTGTTGTATGTGGTCCAGTGGTTTGCGTTTGGGAGCTTGTGTTTCTCTCACTTTTGTTTATAATTTTGTAAATAATGTTTCTCTTTAAATCCTAATGAAATTTGGTTTATCGTAAATAATGTTTAGAAAATGATAAGGACTTAAATATATATATTTAGAACAGTCAAGAGCAAAGGAATGATTGGCCAAAATGATGCTGTCAAAACCAGCAATCCATATCCAGAGTGAAAGGATTGTATGAAACAGAGATATTATCACTTTCCAATAGTTTTATGACACATCAACAATTTTATCCTAAATTTCAGGATTTTAATTGTAATTTGATTTTTTTTCAGGATGAAAATATTGAAATTAAGAATGAAAATACTGATGTGGCATAAAACTATTGGAAAAGGGACACAAATGACGTGGTGTCACTGTTTCATTCAATCCTTTTCCACATCAAAAAGCTCTGTCGAAAGAAGCAATAAATGATAAGGACTTATATTGACTTAATTGAATGAAGACTATGAACCATGATGACTTCATAATGAATTATAAAGAGTTAGAATTATGGGATATTTATGCATCGAAGCTTTATTCCAAGATTGTTTTTATAGTTGTATTAACGATGCTTAAAGATCTATACATGTTAAGCTTTCTTGCTCATAAAGCAAGCAATTAATTTCATAAGTCAGAATATACGAGATTCTTAGAATAACATTTAGGTTCTTGTTTGTGCAATAAGTTTAGTGAATCCAACCGGCTGGGAGAGCTTCATTTGTTATTGTCGAAACCACTTCGAAAGCGAAAGTTTCGAAAAAATTTATTTTAGAATCTGGAAAATAAGGAATAAAAAAGGAGTCGCCACCAATCTTTATTTGGGTGTGATTGGATCACCACAAAACTTTTAAAAAAACGTTAAAACGTCGGTCCACGAAATCCAAAAAAATAGGTTCGGGAGTCGGTTACGCACGAGGAAGGATTAGCACCCTCGTACGCCCAGAATTGGTACCACATGATCATTTTCGGGTCTTATTTCATGAAAACAATGAAAGCTCGAGTAAAGGTTAAAATGCGGTATTCATTTTGAAAGGCTCTGTGTAATTTTAAAGGAGACCTTTTTAAGAAGAACTCGTCCCCGTATTTCGTTCCTCTTATGAGAACTAGAAGGCGTGTCCAACACCTTAGGACACTACGTTCTCGGAGTATCGAAATTAAAGGACGTTTAGGGAATTTTGAAGAATGTATTCGATTGCGTGGTTTGTACGAAAATCATACCTATCACGTTAAGGCATGATTTTTCGAGGTTTCCACGCGAATGAATATTGTCTCGTTTACTTAAAAATTTGGATATGGATAGGGGTGTGTTAAAAACTTTGAAAAGGATATTTATTTCGTACGAATTACGAAAATCATACCCCGCACGTTAGGGCACGATTTTCAAAGTTTTCACACGAAATAATATTGCCTTGTTTTCGTCATGAAAGTCCTTTGTATACATATATTTTGAGAACTTGAAAATTTCGTATGAAGGTTAAAATGCGATCCTCGAACACATGATTTGAAGAATTAAAAGGAATACTCGTTCACTTCGATTTTCACGAAGACTTGAAATCACGACCAACACGTTAGGATACGACATTCTCGGAGCCTCGAAGTGAACGAGCGTAAAAACTTGAAAAGGATATTCGGTTCGCACGAATTATACGAATAAATCGCACCCGACACGTTAGGGCGTGATTTTTCGAAGTTGCGCTCGAACCGAACATCGCCTTGATTTTTGAAGTATTTTATAAATGAAAGTGTATTTTCAAAATACATGAGTAGCGATTGATAATAGGAATTAGATACGAAATATAAGTAGATAAATAATGTGCGAATATATAAAATGTAGGTGTAAACAAATGCAAATATTGACAAATGATAAAATCGGGGTAAAAAAACGGGACTTATGGATACCCGGGGGTAAAATGGTAATTTTGATGTAATCGGGATTAAAAATGGAATTTTAAAAGATTCGGGGTATAATGGTAATTTTTGGTGAAATCGGGGCTAAAAACGGAATTTTAGAAGCTTCGGGGGTAAAATGGTAATTTTTGGTGAAATCAGGGTTAAAAACAGAATTTTAAAAGATTCGGGGGTAAAATGGTAATTTTTGGTGAAATCAGGGTTAAAAATGGAATTTTAAAAGCTTCAGGGGTAAAATGGTAATTTTTGATGAAATCGGGGTTAAAAACGGAATTTTAGGAGCTTCGGGGTAAAATGGTAATTTTTGGTGAAATCGGGGTTAAAAATAGAATTTTAAAAGATTCGAGGGTAAAATGGTAATTTTCGATGAAATAAGGGTTAAAAACGGAATTTTAAAAGATTCGGGGGTAAAATGGTAATTTTCGAAAGTTTTGGGGTTAAAATGTAATTTTGGAAAAGTTTTAGGGTCAAAATGTAATTTTGGAAAAGTTTTGGGGTCAAAATATAATTTTGGAAAAGTTTTGAGGTTAAAATGTAATTTTGGAAAAGTTTTGGGGTCAAAATATAATTTTGGAAAAGTTTTGGGGTTAAAATGTAATTTTGGAAAAGTTTTGAGGTCAAAATGTAATTTTTGGATTGTTTGGGGACTTATAAGCAATAATACCAAAGAGTGGGTGACACGTGGCAGCCCCACAGGCATCCAGCAGTCAAGGGACCAATTTGAAAACCTTGAAAAATTTTTGGACCAATTTTGTAATTAAATAAAAGTCAATTCAAGGACTAAATGAAAATAAATTAAAAATAGAAGGGACTAAATGCAGAAATAAGCCAAAAATTGACACGTGGCAACCTCTGGTGCAGTCAAACAGTCAAAGGACTAAATTATAAACCAATTAAAATTACAGGGTAAAATTGCAAATAATTGAAAGAGTGCAAAAAGGATTAAATTGAAGCAAATAAAAATGCGGAAGGACCAATTGCGCAAATAGACCATTAAGTAAAAACACGCGGATCCTGAGGCGGGTCGGGCCGGATCGGGTCGGGCCAAATGGGTCCTATATATATATTATTTTAGGTTTAAAATTTTCATTTTTCTCATTTTTCTAAAAAAACACCCCTCTCTCTCTCCCCTTTTCTCTCAACCTCACCATGGCCGGCCACCTTTTAGGCCGACGGTCCCAAACGCGTCGCCGGTCACGCGCCGCATCCTGCCGCCGCCGGCCACGCTCCGATTCCGTCCCCAGCCGCACGCGCCTGCCGTCCGGTCGACCGCCGCCGTCGAGGAAGGTAAACGCTCCTTTTTTCTTCCTCTTTTCTTATTTCTTTTGTTCCTTTTTTAAACCGGATCTGTTTTTTCGAACCAGATCCGAACATGTAAAACCCCTTCCTTTCCCTTTTTTTAAGCCATTTTTGTTTCAACCCAAAGAAATTTTAATGTCTGTGTAAATCCATTTCATGATTTCCTGTTTTAGTTCTCATTCATTTCCATATTTTTATTTTTGGAATCCATGTTAATATTTTCTTGTGATTTCTTCTTTTGCAGATTCGTACAGGATGAAGCACGACGGTGTTCGGAGATGGCCCGGCATGAGACTCCGGCGATGATTCGGTGGTCAGGGAAGTTTTTGTCCCTTCGGGTTCCTTTTTTGTTATATTAAATTATTATTTAACCATTATTATCACTTTTATTATTATTAATTGTATTTAATAAATATTTTATTAATTACTTGTTTAATATGAAATAAATGTATTCTTTATTAGAGGTTTGAAACGTTTTTACCTTAAATGATAAGATAATAATAATAATAGCAATAATGATAATAATAAATGGTAATGGTGGGGAATTTACTTCCATATATAGTAAAACGTTTTGAATTTCGAAATTAATATTAATGAATAGATATTAATATATATAGTAAGTAGATATCTTAGTTGTATGTAGATGAATGCATGCCAAATAAATAATCAGTAATTGCACAATTAAATGCATACCTTGAGGATATTGTTGTTTGGAAATCTGCTTTGAATGTAGGTACTAATTGCTGTGTATATCTGTTCTATTCGGATGTTTCTGTTATGCACTGAAAAATGGTTTTCTGCATTGATTCTCAAAAGTGCTTGTAATTTAAGAACTGGATTCCGTCCTTGGACTTTTTTTGTTAGAACTCCCCCTTATACAGAGTTTAAGTTGGCTTTTATAGCCATTTTTACAATGATGGTATTTTGTTGTTTGCTCTTAAATGAATGTCTGTCTTATTGCTTGTTGCAGATCTCTTCTTGGCAATGGTGATGGCAGGGCATGGTGGATGGAGCTGGTGGTGGCAGATGGAGCCGGTGGCCAGCAGCAGTAGGCACGTGGGCAAATCAGATTTTTCTGATTTAGACTATTGTAATTGGGCCCTTAATTGGGCCTTTGTAATTGGGCCGTGGGCCAAAAAAGTGGGTCAAAAATGGGTGTAAATGGGTCAAGGGAATTGGGCCAATTGGGCCATGTATTTGGACTTTTAAATTTTAATGTTAAATTTAATATTTTAATTTTTATTTAAATTTAAATTCAATTTAAATTTAAATATTTAAATTTAAAATAAATCTAAATTTAAATAAATTTAAAATCAATTTAACTCAAAAGTCCAAGCCCGGTCAAAATTGGGCTCCAACAGCTGCCCCTCTTTGCTTGTTGTCGTGTAACGGGAATAGAGCAAAGATTAAAAGGAGGCCCAATTTTGTCAAATTTCGCTGACGCTCGGCTCCTTTGTTGACAACACTTGACCTGCCGCTCTATTCCAATCCATCGTGACTGCGAAAAATAGAATCCACCCTTGGCTTGCTGCGTCCTCCTGAGTAGGGTTTGGCGTGGTTTTGCTCTTCAGGGAGATAGAGACTTTGCTATCCAACTTTACTTCAATTTCAAGAGGATGACATTGCTCTTATTTCATTTTCAGAGGTAAAGATGTGTTATCCACTCTACTTCAATTTCAAGGGAATGACGTTGCCCTTACTTCAATTTCGGAGATGAAGACGTGTTGTCCACTCTACTTCAATTTCAAGATGATGACATTGCTCTTACTTCAATTTCAGAGATGAAGACGTGTTATCCACTCTACTTCAATTTCAAGGGGATGACTTTGCTCTTACTTCAATTTCAGAGATGAAGACGCGTTATCCACTCTACTTCAATTTCAAGGGATGAAGACGTGTTATCCACTCTACTTCAATTTCAAGGGGATGACTTTGCTCTTACTTCAATTTCAAGGGATGAAGACGTGTTGTCCACTCTACTTCAATTTCAAGGGGATGACTTTGCTCTTACTTCAATTTCAGAGATGAAGACGTGTTATCCACTCTACTTCAATTTCAAAGGAATGACTTTGCTCTTACTTCAATTTCAGAGATGAAGACGTGTTATCCACTCTACTTCAATTTCAAGGGGATGACTTTGCTCTTACTTCAATTTCAGAGATGAAGACGCGTTATCCACTCTACTTCAATTTCAAGGGGATGACTTTGCTCTTACTTCAATTTCAGAGATGAAGACGCGTTATCCACTCTACTTCAATTTCAAGGGAATGACTTTGCTCTTACTTCAATTTCAGAGATGAAGACGTTGAGACCTGCAGAAAATGCTCAAATGGTCCTCTATGTAGGCCAGATATGTTTAAGATGTTATGCCTGAGAATGAGTTAGAATGCTCTTATCCTAGAATGAATGTGTATGATTTAACGTTTTGAATTTTCAAAGATTAGTCTTTTATATTTGGAAGCCCGCTCTTTGACATTCTTTTGAATTGCTTCTTCCAGGTTTTAGCTCTTTCAACCAGCAGTTGCTTAGAAATCTCGCATCCTTTAGGCAATTCCTAAAATAATACCCGCGAACCCTAGTTTCCTTTTATGACCTTTTACCCATCATTTTAATATGAGAATACTTGGGCAATATGAAAAAGAATGGGATCAAATTTGGAGATTTATTGGCTATGATATCAAATATTTACAAAGAACAATAACGACCGATAGGAAAGTATTTAGACCTAGATATCAGCTATAAGTTTCCCTGATCCAAAGATCATTTTTCGCTTGCCATGTTTCTGGAGGTCTCGGAATTACTTCGTCGATGCCTCAAGATGTAAAATATTTCCATTTTGCCACCTTTGAGGGAGCAATTGGTTGTCTTTGTTTTGTATTTGAGTTGCTCTTTTCGAGTTTTCAACTCAAAACCCCTTCGGTTTCAGGATGCCCTTTCACGGGTTTTCATCCTGACCTCTCCGTTTTTTGTTTTTTGTTTTTTTTATGTGTAATATTTCTTCACCGAGTCTGAATTCACCGGGTTGTATAGCTCTTTGCCATCCATCTCAGTCAAAATTAAAGCTCCTCCAGAGAAGGCTTTCTTTACAACGTACGGCCCTTCCCAATTAGGCATCCATTTTCCTCGAGAGTCTTTATGTATTGGAAGTATCTTCTTCAAGACAAGGTCTCCCTCATGGAATTCTCTAGGACGAACCTTCTTGTTGTAAGCACGCATCATCCGTTTTTGGTACATTTGACCATGGCGGATAGCTTTTAATCTTTTTTCCTCAATCAAATTCAACTGGTCATATCTGGCTTGAACCCATTCTGCTTCATCCAAATTCAGCTCTGATAAGACTCGGAGAGAAGGAATCTCCACCTCGATGGGTAAAACAGCTTCCATTCCATATACAAGTGAGAACGGTGTTGCCCCAGTAGATGTCCTGATGGAAGTCCTATAAGCAAGAAGGGCAAAAGGTAGTTTTTCATGCCAATCTCTATAGGTTTCTGTCATTTTTGCGACAATCTTCTTGATGTTTTTATTCGCTGCTTCTACTGCTCCGTTCATCTTTGGGCGATATGGGGACGAATTATGATGTCTAATCTTAAACTGCTCACAAACCTCCGATATCGTACTATTGTTTAAGTTTAACGCATTGTCTGATATGATCTTTTCAGGCATCCCATATCGACATATTATTTCTTTTTTCAAGAACTTGCTGACTGCGGACTTTGTAACATTAGCATAAGAGGCAGCTTCTACCCACTTGGTGAAGTAGTCGATAACCACAAAAATAAATCTATGTCCATTAGAGGCCTTTGGCGAAATTGGTCCAATAACATCCATGCCCCACATAGAAAATGGCCATGGGGATGTCATGACGTGCAGGGGTGAAGGAGGCACATTTATCTTGTCCCCATAAATCTGGCATTTGTGGCATTTCTTGGCATAATCGATACAATCAGTCTCCATGGTCGACCAGTAGTACCCAAATCTCATGATTTGCCTAGCCATTTTGAATTCATTCGCGTGCGTTCCACAAATCCCTTCATGGACTTCTTTTAAGATCTTTTTAGCCTCGATTGAGCTCACACATCTTAATAACACCTGATCCTTCCTTCTCTTATACAGGACCTCTCCGTCTAGGACGTACTCGTTTGCGAGCCTTCTTAATGTCCTTTTCTCATTATCGGTACCTCCCTCGGGGTATTTTCGATCCTTCACATAGTGGAGAATATCCTGGTACCAAGGATGCTCTTCTTTCTCTTCTTCTTCGATATCGCAGCAATGGGCTGGAGTTTCGTAAATGCTCATTTGAATGGGCTTCATATCCTCTGGCCTATTCACTTTTATCATCGAAGCTAAGGTGGCCAAAGCATCAGCCATTTGGTTTTCTTCGCGTGGGAGGTACTTGAATGTGACTTCGTCAAATTCTTTGATCAGTTCGAGGATCATATTTCTATATTCAATTAATTTGGAGTCTCTGGTCTCCCATTCTCCTCTGAGCTGGTAGATCACCAATGCTGAATCTCCATAGATTTCTAAAGCTTTGATCCTTCGATCTATGGCCGCTTGGATCCCCATAATACATGCCTCATATTCTGCCATATTATTTGTGCAATCAAAGTCAAGCTTGCTGGTGAAGGGATAATGGTCTCCTTCTGGTGACACTAAAACTGCACCGATCCCATTACCCACAGCGTTCGAAGCACCATCGAAGTTTAATCGCCATGAATGCTCAGCGATTGTTTCTTCGGTATTCGCGACATACATTAGATCCTCATTCGGAAAGTCAAAATTTATCGGCTCGTAGTCTTCCAAAGCCCTACTGGCAAGGAAGTCCGCAATTGCACTTCCCTTAATTGCTTTTTGGCTCACATATACGATATCAAATTCCGACAATAGGATCTGCCATCTAGCCATTCTCCCATTCAGCGCGGTTGACTCCATCATGTATTTTAGAGGATCCAACTTTGAGATCAACCATGTCGTGTGGTATAGCAAGTATTGCCGCAACCTTCGGGTAGTCCAAACTAGCGCGCAGCATAGTTTTTCTATTGGGGAATATCTTATTTCACAGTCAGTAAATTTCTTACTGAGATAGTATATGGCCCTTTCTTTCCTTCCCGTCTCGTCGTGTTGGCCCAAGACACATCCCATAGAATTCTCGAAAACCGTTAAGTATAAAATCAATGGTTTGTTGGGATTTGGTGGTACTAGTACCGGAGCATCAGACAAATACTGTTTAACTTTATCGAAAGTCCTTTGACACTGATCATCCCAAACGCCTGGGTTATGCTTTCTAAGAAGGCGAAATATGGGGTCACACTTCTCTGTTAGCTGTGAAATAAACCGAGCGATATAATTCAGTCTCCCAAGAAAACCTCGAACCTCTTTTTGCGTACGAGGCGGGGGTAATTCCTGTATGGCCTTAACTTTGTTTAGGTCTATCTCGATCCCCTTTTGGCTGACCACAAAACCCAACAATTTTCCAGACGTAGCCCCAAAAGTGCACTTGGCAGGGTTCAATTTTAGCTGGAATTTCCTTAGCCTCATGAACAGTTTCCTTAAGACATGTACATGTTCCTCCTCCGTTCGGGACTTTGCAATCATGTCGTCGACGTAAACCTCAATTTCTTTGTGCATCATGTCATGAAATAACGTCACCATGGCTCTTTGATATGTTGCCCCGGTATTTTTGAGTCCGAACGGCATCACTTTATAACAAAATGTTCCCCACATTATGACAAAGGTGGTTTTCGCCATGTCTTCGGGGTCCATCTTTATTTGATTATATCCAGAGAAACCATCCATGAAGGAGAAAAAGGCATGCCCTGCTGTATTATCTACCAAAGTGTCGATGTGTGGCAGCGGAAAGTTATCTTTTGGGCTGGCCCTATTCAAATCCCGGTAGTCTACGCACATACGTACTTTACCATCTTTCTTGGGGACAGGCACTATATTGGCGACCCATTCCGAATATTCAACTACTCGGAAAAAACCCGCGTCGAACTGTTTTCGGACTTCTTCTTTTATTTTAAGCAACACATCAGGTCGCATTCTGCGAAGTTTTTGTTGGACGGGTTTGCATTCTTCTTTTATTGGGAGCTTGTGAACTACGATGTCGGTGCTTAGCCCTGGCATGTCTTGGTAGGACCAAGCGAAGACGTCCTTGAATTCTCTTAGCAGCTCAATAAGATCTCCTCGTGTCTTTGCTGAGATGCTTGTCCCGATTCTTATTTCTTTCTTTTCATCCTCATCCCCTATGCTTACTGTTTCCACTATCTCTTTATGGGGCAAGATTTGCTTTTCCTCCTGTTCCATCATTCGTTGCAATTCAGGAAATATGTTACAATCCTGATCATCTTCGAAATCCTGAGACTCTTCAAGACACATATCTTGTTCGAAATGAGGTTCGGAGTCAGTTTCACTCATATTACTGATATCCCAAGATCTGTAAAGAATGAGAATGGGCTAATGAACAAAATAAATTAAAGAATGGCTGTATGACATGATATGGGTGTATATATTCAAGAATGATTTATTTATTCATATGTGTGAGTGTAATTAATTTACTTCGGGATTTGAAAGGAAAAGAATAAAGAGATAGTCGTCAAAATGTATCTTCATTTAAAATAATTGATAAAAACTCAAAAGCCCTTTTACAAAAAATTTATATCATTCCTGGGCAAAGAATGACAAAGGTGCAACGAGTATTACTTTGGAATGTTCCTAAAAGCTACGGGGAGCTCCTCTTCCGTCCAATTTTCCAAATTACTCCCAGGTGCATACGGACATATTTGAAGCGAACTCCTTTCTTCAGTTTCTTCGGAAACGGCATTTATGCTTAATTCCATTACCTGTCTCGCCACTCTTGCTTCCTCAAGCCTTAGCCCGCCAGAAATGAAAGTTTTTGAAATATGAGGGAAGGTCATTGGTCTCCAACCGATTTCTTCCCCGGCTTGTCGAGCTCTTCTTATCTCTCGTTTCCGCTCTATCTCTTTCTTCTTTTCTTTCACATTCGGTTTGTACCCTAGCCCGAAGCGGTCCCACTTTCCAAACAGCGACGGTGCGTAGATTACTCCTTGGAGGTGTTTCCCGAGCCCTTTTCCCGGTAATGCTCCTTTTCCAATTGTCAAACGCAGCCCCATTTTATCGTTTGCGACAATTTAGGTTCAGGAATTTTACTTCCCTCCCAAATGAATGTGGCATTGACAAATTCCAACGAGCGGAAAGAGCATTCTATTGCCTCTTCATCCTTGTCTATGTACGGGGCATCATTTGTTACTGACGCAACAATATCCTCCTCAGCGTTGATTGTAACTAGCCTTCCGTCAGTTACCAACTTGAGCTTTTGGTGAAGTGAGGACGGTACTGCCCCTGCTGCGTGAATCCACGGTCTTCCTAATAAGCAATTATAGGAAGGCTTGATATCCATCACCAGGAAGTCAACCTCGTAAGTATTCGGGCCTATTTGCAATGGTACCTCAATCCTACCCATCACTTTTCTTTTGGTTCCATCAAACGCTCTAACTATGTTGTGGCACGTCCTCATGTGGGAACTATCGATGGGTAGTCTCTCGAGAGTGGCTAACGGTAGAACGTTCAAAGCTGAGCCATTGTCAATAAGCACCCCAGGTAGAGTATACCCTTTACAGCGAGTGGTAATATGCAATGCTTTGGTTGATCCCATACCTCCAGATGGGATTTCGTCATCATTGAAGAAAATGAAATTATCAGCACTGATGTTGTTAATCAGTCGATCTAGCTTGCATACCGATATATCCTGGGTCACGTAGGTTTCGTTGAGCGCCTTCATTAATGCGTTACGGTGTGCCTCTGAACTCAGCAGTAATGCCAAGATAGATATACGTGCGGGCTGCTTATGTAATTGTTCAACTACGCTGTACTCGCTGTGTTTCAAGAATTTCAGGAACTCTTGTGCTTCTCTTTCTGCCACCGGCTCGTTTATTGGCTCTGACTTGTCAGTCATCTTTTCAGGTTCTACCGTGATACCTTTCCCTTTGGTAGCTGCTCTTTCTTCCACATTGTACGTTTTACCGCTGCGTGTGACTAAATTCACGTTTTGCAGCTGCTCATCCTTAGGTGCCACATTGTCGCACCCGTAATTCCAGGGAACTCTTTTACTGTTTTCATACGGAAGCGGTGCGGGTTTCCGTATGATTACACATGGTGTCTCTTGTTTTCTCGACTCAGCTCCCCTAGATGTGGAGATGATTATGATTGGGCGATCATGTTCATGTTTTATCTTTCCTTCGGAGGAGCAAATGTCCCCTATCTCTTCCCATTCTTCGAAGAACTCTAATTCCTTGCGGTCCATCAGGTCTTGTATTAGGATCTTGAACTCCGTGCAATGTTGAATCTCATGACCTTCAGCGTTGTGGAAGTCGCAATAGTCCTTTGCTTTTACCATCCTTTCACCGTCCTGTCTGATCATTCCTCCAGCCACCAGCTGATCCCATACCCATCTCATGGGGGATCTGACCTCTTCAATGTGAGTTTTAACCCTTTTTCCGTCTATTCCCGTAATTGCATTTACCCCTTGGTCAGAGTGGACGGGCAGAGGGTTTCCAGCCACATTAAGTCTCGATGGCTCATCGAATCTTATTTTCTTCATCTTGATTAGTTTTTTCACTAATTTCTTGAAGGTGAAACAATTTTCAATGGAATGGCCAATCACTCCTCCATGAAATTCACATTGGGCATTGGCATCATACCACTTTGGAAATGGTGGTTGTACGGGCTCCGTGATATATGAGGCTACCACGTGTTGGTCATACAACTGCTGATAGAGGTCTTTGTACGTGACGGGAATTGGAGTGAACTGAATCCTCTCGGTATTCTTTTTCCAGTTTGACTCTGTTCTTGGTAAATTCTGATAGTTGTCAGAAGGAGGTTTTGACTGCGTCATCGCGATTGGTTTCGAATAAGTTGGCCTGTATGTACTTACATTGTTTACCCCGGTTTCCTTCCTCTTTGGGGCTACCCTTTTTCCATTGTCCCCCGCGTCGATTTTTCCGCTTTTAATCGCGCTCTCAATCATTTCTCCTGACAGTACTATGTCGGAGAAACTCCTTGTAGCATTACCCACCAAGCGATCGAGATATGGTGCCTTTAGTGTGTGGACAAAAAGCATCGTTGTTTCCTTTTCGGTTAAGGGCGGTTGTACTTGAGTGGCTAAATCCCTCCAACGTTGAGCATACTGTCGAAAGCTTTCACTTATTTTTTCTCCATGTTCTGCAGGGAAATTCTGTCTGGCGCAATATCAGTGACGTGGCCATATTGCTTCATAAAAGCTTGGGCCAAGTCTTTCCAGGAATTGATCTTCGCGCGGCTTAGTTGGTTGTACCATTTGGCAGCGGATCCAACCAAGCTATCTTGGAAACAATGAATTAATAATTTTTCATTGTGGACGTACCCTGTCATCTTTCGACAGAACATCGTAATGTGCGCTTCTGGGCAGTTGGTCCCGTTGTATTTTTTGAATTCGGGCATCTTGAATTTTGGGGGCAGCACTAGGTCTGGGACCAGACTTAGTTCTTTGGCATCGATTCCGCTGTAAGCGTCAATCCTTTCCATTGCTCTAACCCTGTCTTCCAGCCACTTGTACTTTTCTTTTATCTGTTTAGATACTTCCATTTTGGTTCTTTCCGCTTCTATTGTATTATCGAGGTCGGGGTTGATGGGATTCGCAGCGGTTTCTCCCGGGTTCGATCCTGACCCGACTAGGTAATTCGCTTGGCCTGATGCGTCGATGGGCTGAGGTTGCGCTCGAATCAAGACAGGTGTTTCTCGTAGGTTTATTTCTGGCGGGGCTTGATGATGCACGGGTGTGAAGCCAGGAGGATATTGGGGATCCTCATTTTCCTCTCTTGGGTCTTCGACGGGTCCTTTTCCCTTATCCGAATCCCGCAATAACTGGGTTAGCTGATTAATTATATTGCTTTGGGATTCAATTATTTGGTCTCTCATGTCCCTTTGAACTTTCTCTAACTGGTCCTGCAACTGAGCTTGCATCTGTTCTTGAATTTCTTTTTGCATTTGTTCTAGCCTCTCTATTCTCTGATCCATCGCTTTTGCCTTCTTACGCGTGTAATAACGATGTGGGTTTTCAATGTTTACTGATGTTAACTGGTATAATCAATTTTAATTGGTTTGGAGATGTTATGTCAATAATGTGCAAGATATGATGCAAAATGCATGTATGCAAATGTGAGAAAAGGAATTGATTCTAAAGTCCATTTTCATTTAGAGCAACTTCTCGAGAAGAAAAACTTCTTTACATAAAAGAGAGTTTATACAAATGGTTTGGCCTTTCGACCCAAATCCTTAATCTTTCCTAGAAATCCCGCTAATTTCCTTCCTCGTTCTGATTTTGACTCGTACTGAAGGCTCAAGACGTCGGCTTCAGCGGCTAGCTCCTGCACGTGATCGGCCGCTTCTCTTATTTGAGTTAGTGCTTTGTCCATGACATGATCTCGTTCCTCGACTTCTCTCTGGGCTTGACGGGCGTGCCATTCACTGGTTTCTAAATTTCTTTCCATGATCTCAAATCGAATCTCATTATTATGTAGTGTAGCCTCCAGTTCTTGCACTTTTTCTTTTAAGTCTTGCTTCTCGGCCATGCATGCTTTCAACTCCGATACTATGTTTCGATTTCGGTGCCTCCATAATGATTCCTCTAACTCCTTTATTCTTGCCTCTAGACTGGCTATCTGAGCTTTCAACTCAGCCTCCTCGACCCGTTTTTCTAGTAGCTCTCCTTTCAAGGCGTTTTCTCGGGCTTGACCATCTTGGAACTTTCTCTGCCAATGCTCCGTTTGGTCTTTTTGTTCCTGAATTTCCTGACGCCATTGCTCAGACGTTTTCCCTAACCCTGCGGTCCTCATGGATTGCCGTAGCTTCTTGTAGTGTTTCTTCAAATCTTCAAGGTCTTCTTCGGCCTTATTTTTCCCTTTTCTCAACTTTTCGGCTTCTAGTCTGTGAAAATCCACGTCTAATCCTAGCTGTATCTTATCTTCCTCCAGTACTCCTATTCTCTTTTCGAGCTCTGAGCTCTTACTTTCAAAGTCGTGCTTGAGGATGTCTATCTCTGTTGGGACCTCTTGTAAATATTCCTCTAGAGGGCGAACATTTTCTGGATTTGGAGCAGGGATGTTGTCATTTACTCTCTTGCTCCTCCACCAGTCATAATTCAGGGTTGTCAATGGTTTGGCACTGAATTTCTTTATTCTTTGTACCTTTTTCCACGAATTTGCTATTTCCCGAACCTTCTTCTTATAGTCGTTCCCTTTGTAAGAAAATTCGCAATGTGCCAGGCCGTGTGTAACAGGGATAAACTGTCTTGTCTTATATTGTCTTAGAACAAGCAACGGAGCATATCCAGTAGCACCCCAGACTCCGAGTAACGGGACCCAATCGAAATCACCACACCAGTAAAGAATCTCGTCTGGAAGGAACCAAGGCGCACACCATTCAATATTTTCATCCTGAAGATTCTGGAGAACGGCTGCCCATTTTTCTTCGGATATATTTTGCTCGCGTTGCGTGGCCACAAAGTCCTTTAGGGGTGAGAAATCTATTGAAAACACTTTATAAGAGAATTTTTCCACTTTCCAGAAGTGACTGTGAAACCAGACCATTAATAGCTGAGCACAACCAATGAATCTCCCTTCTCCTTCCCTCCGGCAAGCACTTAGCGAGAGAAAGGTTTCTGCCAAAATAGTAGGGACGGGTGTAATTCCTCTATTTAGTCGGTCAAACAGTGCTACTACCGCGTCCTCGACGTGCCCCAACGCCTTTGGAAATAAGACCAAACCATATATGCCGAGGGCGAAGATATCAACACGTTTTCTCATATCTGGATGAGTTGCAATTATTTCCTGCAGGCTATTCCAGTTAATACATTTGTTATCTCCTTTCACCTTAATTCGGGAAACAGCCCATTGCTCACTCATTCCTGTGACACTCATCAATTTTTTTAGAAATGTCGGAACACTTGCATCTTTCGAAAATGCTTTATCGGCTTGGATTCTAGGACAACGAACCAAGGTGGTGTATTCCTCTATTGTCGGTGTCAAGTCTAAATGACCAAAGGTGAAGCAGCTATAGGCAGGATTCCAGTGTTGGGAGAGGGCTCGAAACAGGTGTTTGTCAATTCTTACCTCGAGTAGGTAAGACAGATCTCCATAATCTCGGTAAAACATCTGCCTCATTTCATCATCCCATTGCCCCCAAATCTCTCTCAACCCTCGCAAGTCGTTCTGAGTTACATTAATACGAGTGTAGTCCCATAATTCTGACAGATGCCCATCTTTCAAGCTGTCACCCTTTTCACGCTGTTGCTCCTCGGACCATAGGCGTGCCACCATATTGTCCTCTACTTTATCTAAAAATCCTTCTTCCATGATAAACTGCCTAATTTGTAAACGGACTACAATCAAACCTTTTCGTTCATAATGATGCAAATGCAAGTAGAAAGAGACAAAACAAACACAGTTAGTAACATGTAATAGCAGAAAAGCATTCAAATATACATAACATAGAACCTAAAAAATACTTCGGGCATATACTAACGGGGCTTGACCTAACTCCATCTAAGGTGAGTACTTATGGTTCACTATATGTAGTTTTAAGTTCTAAAAGGTGAAGGGTACCCAAACCAGCAGATTCCTCGGTCCTCACCCATTACAGGCTCATACGGATGAGTTCGGTTTAGGGGGACGCATTTCCCGCATGTTTGCACGGAAGTGAAAACTTCACGAAAACAAGGGTACTTTGTAATCCCGAAAGCGATTTACTATCCTGCACGGAGGTGAAGACCTCACGAAGGAGTAGTTTCTCACTTTCACTTAAAAGGGTAATATCGCGATGCACATGATGCCAAATTATGCTAGAAATATCACAGAACACAATATTAGCAAAAAGATGTCGAGGATTGCATGTTTAAACAAAATCAAAGTTTAAAAGTTCTCAAAAAGAAAAAGACCCGAAAATCACCAATTTTGGCTTGACTCTCGTTTATTTTGAAAAGTCCCCAGTGGAGTCGCCAAGCTGTCGAAACCACTTCGAAAGCGAAAGTTTCGAAAAAATTTATTTTAGAATCTGGAAAATAAGGAATAAAAAAGGAGTCGCCACCAATCTTTTATTTGGGTGTGATTGGATCACCACAAAACTTTTAAAAAAACGTTAAAACGTCGGTCCACGAAATCCAAAAAAATAGGTTCGGGAGTCGGTTACGCACGAGGAAGGATTAGCACCCTCGTACGCCCAGAATTGGTACCACATGATCATTTTCGGGTCTTATTTCATGAAAACAATGAAAGCTCGAGTAAAGGTTAAAATGCGGTATTCATTTTGAAAGGCTCTGTGTAATTTTAAAGGAGACCTTTTTAAGAAGAACTCGTCCCCGTATTTCGTTCCTCTTATGAGAACTAGAAGGCGTGTCCAACACCTTAGGACACTACGTTCTCGGAGTATCGAAATTAAAGGACGTTTAGGGAATTTTGAAGAATGTATTCGATTGCGTGGTTTGTACGAAAATCATACCTATCACGTTAAGGCATGATTTTTCGAGGTTTCCACGCGAAGGAATATTGTCTCGTTTACTTAAAAATTTGGATATGGATAGGGGTGTGTTAAAAACTTTGAAAAGGATATTTATTTCGTACGAATTACGAAAATCATACCCCGCACGTTAGGGCACGATTTTCAAAGTTTTCACACAAAACAATATTGCCTTGTTTTCGTCATGAAAGTCCTTTGTATACATATATTTTGAGAACTTGAAAATTTCGTATGAAGGTTAAAATGCGATCCTCGAACACATGATTTGAAGAATTAAAAGGAATACTCGTTCACTTCGATTTTCACGAAGACTTGAAATCGTGACCAACACGTTAGGATACGACATTCTCGGAGCCTCGAAGTGAACGAGCGTAAAAACTTGAAAAGGATATTCGGTTCGCACGAATTATACGAATAAATCGCACCCGACACGTTAGGGCGTGATTTTTCGAAGTTGCGCTCGAACCGAACATCGCCTTGATTTTTGAAGTATTTTATAAATGAAAGTGTATTTTCAAAATACATGAGTAGCGATTGATAATAGGAATTAGATACGAAATATAAGTAGATAAATAATGTGCGAATATATAAAATGTAGGTGTAAACAAATGCAAATATTGACAAATGATGAAATCGGGGTAAAAAATAGGACTTATGGATACCCGGGGGCAAAATGGTAATTTTGATGTAATCGGGATTAAAAATGGAATTTTAAAAGATTCGGGGGTATAATTGTAATTTTTAGTGAAATCGGGGTTAAAAATGGAATTTTAGAAGCTTCGAGGGTAAAATGGTAATTTTCGGTGAAATCGGGGTTAAAAACAGAATTTTAAAAGATTCGGGGGTAAAATGGTAATTTTTGGTGAAATCAGGGTTAAAAACGGAATTTTAAAAGCTTCGGGGGTAAAATGGTAATTTTCGATGAAATCGGGGTTAAAAATGGAATTTTAAAAGATTCGGGGGTAAAATGGTAATTTTCGGTGAAATCGGGGTTAAAAACGGAATTTTAGGAGCTTCGAGGGTAAAATGGTAATTTTCGGTGAAATCGGGGTTAAAACGGAATTTTAAAAGATTCGGGGGTGAAATGGTAATTTTCGAAAGTTTTGAGGTTAAAATGTAATTTTGGAAAAGTTTTAGGGTCAAAATGTAATTTCGGAAAAGTTTTGGGGTCAAAATATAATTTTGGAAAAGTTTTGGGGTTAAAATGTAATTTTGGAAAAGTTTTGGGGTCAAAATGTAATTTCGAAAAAGTTTTGGGGTCAAAATATAATTTTTGGATTGTTTGGGGACCTATAAGCAATAATACCAAAGAGTGGGTGACACGTGGCAGCCCCACAGGCATCCAGCAGTCAAGGGACCAATTTGAAAACCTTGAAAAATTTTTGGACCAATTTTGTAATTAAATAAAAGTCAATTCAAGGACTAAATGAAAATAAATTAAAAATAGAAGGGACTAAATGCAGAAATAAGCCAAAAATTGACACGTGGCAACCTCTGGTGCAGTCAAACAGTCAAAGGACTAAATTATAAACCAATTAAAATTACAGGGTAAAATTGCAAATAATTGAAAGAGTGCAAAAAGGATTAAATTGAAGCAAATAAAAATGCGGAAGGACCAATTGCGCAAATAGACCATTAAGTAAAAACACGCGGATCCTGAGGCGGGTCGGGCCGGATCGGGTCGGGCCAAATGGGTCCTATATATATATTATTTTAGGTTTAAAATTTTCATTTTTCTCATTTTTCTAAAAAAACACCCCTCTCTCTCTCCCCTTTTCTCTCAACCTCACCATGGCCGGCCACCTTTTAGGCCGACGGTCCCAAACGCGTCGCCGGTCACGCGCCGCATCCTGCCGCCGCCGGCCACGCTCCGATTCCGTCCCCAGCCGCACGCGCCTGCCGTCCGGTCGACCGCCGCCGTCGAGGAAGGTAAACGCTCCTTTTTTCTTCCTCTTTTCTTATTTCTTTTGTTCCTTTTTTAAACCGGATCTGTTTTTCGAACCAGATCAGAACATGTAAAACCCCTTCCTTTCCCTTTTTTTAAGCCATTTTTGTTTCAACCCAAAGAAATTTTAATGTCTGTGTAAATCCATTTCATGATTTCCTGTTTTAGTTCTCATTCATTTCCATATTTTTATTTTTGGAATCCATGTTAATATTTTCTTGTGATTTCTTCTTTTGTAGATTCGTACAGGATGAAGCACGACGGTGTTCGGAGATGGCCCGGCATGAGACTCCGGCGATGATTCGGTGGTCAGGGAAGTTTTTGTCCCTTCGGATTCCTTTTTTTTTAATATTAAATTATTATTTAACCATTATTATCACTTTTATTATTATTAATTGTATTAATAAATATTTTATTAATTACTTGTTTAATATGAAATAAATGTATTCTTTATTAGAGGTTTGAAACGTTTTTACCTTAAATGATAAGATAATAATAATAATAGCAATAATGATAATAATAAATGGTAATGGTGGGGAATTTACTGTCATATATAGTAAAACGTTTTGAATTTCGAAATTAATATTAATGAATAGATATTAATATATATAGTAAGTAGATATCTTAGTTGTATGTAGATGAATGCATGCCAAATAAATAATCAGTAATTGCACAATTAAATGCATACCTTGAGGATATTGTTGTTTGGAAATCTGCTTTGAATGTAGGTACTAATTGCTGTGTATATCTGTTCTATTCGGATGTTTCTGTTATGCACTGAAAAATGGTTTTCTGCATTGATTCTCAAAAGTGCTTGTAATTTAAGAACTGGATTCCGTCCTTGGACTTTTTTTTTTTAGAACTCCCCCCTTATACAACAGAGTTTAAGTTGGCTTTTATAGCCATTTTTACAATGATGGTATTTTGTTGTTTGCTCTTAAATGAATGTCTGTCTTATTGCTTATTGCAGATCTCTTCTTGGCAATGGTGATGGCAGGGCATGGTGGATGGAGCTGGTGGTGGCAGATGGAGCCGGTGGCCAGCAGCAGTAGGCACGTGGGCAAATCAGATTTTTCTGATTTAGACTATTGTAATTGGGCCCTTAATTGGGCCTTTGTAATTGGGCCGTGGGCCAAAAAAGTGGGTCAAAAATGGGTGTAAATGGGTCAAGGGAATTGGGCCAATTGGGCCATGTATTTGGACTTTTAAATTTTAATGTTAAATTTAATATTTTAATTTTTATTTAAATTTAAATTCAAATTAAATTTAAATATTTAAATTTAAAATAAATCTAAATTTAAATAAATTTAAAATCAATTTAACTCAAAAGTCCAAGCCCGGTCAAAATTGGGCTCCAATAGTTATTGTTACTCAAATGTTTATAAAAATGTTCCCATGTGCCAATAATGCAAATATTACTCGTAATACAAGTTGATGCAGTTGAAACTAACTAAAAATCTGACTAAGACAAGTGCACCTATCCATTAATAGTATGGCTACAGTAAGCAAAGATATTGTTCCCACGAGGACTAAAAGTGCTAATAATTACTGTCTTCCTATTATTTAATCGAAAAATTGGAGAGATTTATTAAAACTAAAATTAACTAAATCAATTAACTACTAACCCGACAAATAACAAAATAGGAAAACAAACGATTAACAATCAAGAAACGAAACAATACTCAGAAAAGAATCCACCTAGATTTCATCTGCCATTATCAATTTGAATTAAACAATGTATTCACTTAGTATCTTGATCCGTAAAAATCTCTAAATTATGCTAATACCTCTCTTTAAGTATAAAAACAATTGATTCTAAGTTGATTAATTGAAATTTTTTCTAATTAAAACCTCAATTGTCGCATTAACTCGATTTATGGATCCCCTATTAGATTTGACTCTAATTCGGTAGATTTATGTCGTCCTATTTCTAATATTGCATGCAACTTCACTCAATTATGTTAAATCTACTCTTAAACAAGGTCTAATCCCCTCTGATTTAAACACATCAGACATGAATTAATATCTTAGAAATACTAAATCAAGAATTAAACACACATAATTAAAAACAAGATCCAAGTATTTATTGCGTAAAATAGAAATCAAACGAAAGAATTGATCATAGGGTTTATCTTCGCTAGGTATTTAAAAAGTTAGTTCATGATCGCAAATAAAAATATCCCAAAACCAGTATAACCATAAGAAATAAAAAAATTTATAATAAATTTCAAAGAAATCAAAAAGAGATCTTCAATCTTGATGGAAATTTGTTTCAGGAATCGCTCCAATGGTGTTTTTCGACTTGTTTTTTTGAATATTTTATGACGGCTTACTCCCCTCTTCTCATATTTGGTATATATAGGTCTTAAAATGTCTGAAAAACCTAAAAATTACGCTTTTCTGCGTGTTTTGAATGTAGTTCGTGATTTCCACACGGTTTGACACATGACCGTGTGGCAGCCCGTGTGGCTCCTAAAATCTATTTCATTTTTCCTGTTTTTGCTCGTTTTTCGTTCTTTTTGCTCATATAAATATGAATTTAAAGTATTAAGAGCATAAAATTCATCATTTTAAATTAAATAATCATCAAAAAATACATTAAAAACGAGATTAAAACATATTATTTTTACCACTTAGACAAGTCATTTTATATGTGGATTGACACGCTTTGAACTACTTTAGATGGTTCTAACATGAGATGCCAATATTGAGTGACTTGTGGTATGGTTATGAAACATACAAAGCTGGACGAGCGATGTCAAAAAAATCGTCAATTTAAGTGATATTAGAAGACATATCTGATGGATTCTTAGTTTAAAATAACATGTAATGCTTTTAAACAAACTAAAAGAACTTTTTTTTAACAAACGGACGTGGTTGAAGTGTTAACATAAAAGAATTAATATGGATGGAAAATCTGGCATTCTAAAAAAATATAGGCATAAGTGTAAAATTAACCCCTAATGTTTGGTGATTTTATCATTTTGGCCCTTATCATTTTTTTGGGCCATTTTCATACACAACTTTTTTTTGGGTCAAATTGATCATTTTTTAAAGGTCTTGTTGACGTGACCGTTAGTTGACTAACGGTACTAACGTGACAAATTTTTTTCACACGTGGACACTGCCACACAAGCATATGATGATGTGGCATATAAGACAAAATATGTCACGTCAGCAAAAATTAATTATTTTTTAAAATATTCTAAAATTATTTTAAAATTATTTTAAATATAAAATTATTAAAATCATAATCATTAAATTTTTTTGGGTTTTTTTTTCTGATCTTACTCCTTCTCTTTTCCCTTCCCCTTCCCCTTAAAAATTTGACAAAACAGCCTATATTCGGGAGATGATTCCAGGAATTATAACAAGAAGAACATTGTATATCTCTCCTTCGAATTTCTTGAAATAAATAAGGATTTATGCCTTAACACACTTCATTAAATTCATACAAAACTCCAGATTAGGCATGGAGATGTATGGAACAATTTGAAACTTGAGTAGAGAAACTGAGATTTGCCTCTATGGGAGTTACATGGGAATTAAAGAAATCTATAGCCATTGTATAAGTTTGGTTCAGCTGGGTGCATATATCTGTTGAGTTGAGACAGATTTTAATCCTTTCCCACTTGAAAGAACTTCTAACTCTTCGTTGAAGCCAACCTGAAAAATCTTCCAAGTGATATTCCAAGTATGCCCGACTTGGTTCAATGTGGCCTGAACCTCTCACGGCAAATTTTTAAGGGGAAGGGGGAAGGGGAAAGAGAAGGAGAATGAGAATGAGAGCAGAAAAAAAAACCCAAAATAATTTAATGATTATGATTTTAATGGGTACATATATCTGTTGAGCTGAGATAGATTTCAATCCTTTCCCACTTGAAAGAACTTCTAACTCTTGTTGAAGCCAACCTGAAAAATCTTTCAGGTGATATTCCAAGTATGCCCGACTTGATTCAAGGTGGCCTGAACCTCTCATGGCAAATTTTTAAGGGGAAGGGGGAAGCGGAAAAAAAAATTCATAAAAATTTAATGATTATGATTTTAATAATTTTATATTTAAAAATAATTTTAAATTAATTTTAAAATATTTTAAAAAATAATTAATTTTTACTGACGTGGCATATTTTGTCTTATATGCCACGTCAGCATATGCTTGCATGACAGTTTTTACGTGTGAAAAAAATTTACCATGTCAGCACCGTTAGTTAACTAACGGCCACGTCAGCAAGACCGTTAAAAATGATCAATTTGATCAAAAAATAAAAGTTGTGTATGAAAATAGCTCAAAATAAATGATAAGGGCCAAAATGATAAAACCACCAAACATTAGGAGCTAATTTTACACTTATGCCAAAAATATATGAATCCTCAGCTCTCTTTAAGGTCAAACGATAGTGATGGTGATGGTGGTGATAGGACCACCCAAGAAAGTAATGCTTGGGAAGGAGAACCCCCTTGATTTAATGGACACTAGAATGGGGCCTTCGTCTTGAGGAAACGTGTCTTCAAGGACAAGCTTCTTGGTCAATCAAACAGCGAAGATAACTTCAATTTTTTTTTTTTATTATTCTTTTATTTGCTTTGGGTCCTTAATGATAGCTTTTATAGGTACGTTGAAGGAAAGAGTCCGTTTTGGTTCAACACTCTCAAAGAGTTATTTGATGCAAACCCTTGAGCTGCTGTTGGCAAGGTATTTAAAACGGATTAAATAGATGGGTTGAAATACATTATATTAAATATTTCATTAATTCAACTAATAAATTAATTTGGATTGATTCTTTGATTTAAATATTGATGACATCTAATATTTATAAAATAGAAAGCACCGAACAAGCCGAAACCAAGCACCACCCAAAGCACACAAAAACCTGAAAAGCCTTAAAACCATACCCTACAAGCAATAAAAGTGAACAGATAGAAGGCTTGATCACTCAAAACTCTTCTTTTGAGTTGGAATAAAATTTGGGACAACTGGATTACCAATCCCCACATCGTAATTCTCATTAGATTCTCCATCAAAATTATATTTTTGAGGTTTGGGGCAATCCATTGGACTCCAAATTGAATCCTTTGTAGTTTAATTGGTATAAGGAGTGGAAGAATAAAGTGGGACGAAACAAGAAGAACCCAATTTCACAATTTCAAATAAAAAAATAGAAAGGAAAGAATGAAATTTTTGTCATAAAATAAATATTTTTAATCCTAAAGATTAACAGCAGAGAAATCCATTTCCAGTGAAAACAAAAAGAAGAAATCTTTGACAAAAAAACACTTGAACCCAATGTAAGTGTTCGACGGTAGTGAGTGAAATTGAACTTGAAGGTGCATCATTGCGTTGGATTAGTGCGTCAAAGACGATGGCTGATGGCGAACGAATTCGAACAATGATGGCGACCTGGTGGATGTCAGACAATGATGATTGGTGGGCGCCGGATGGTGGTGATTGGCAGTAGAGATTTTAGGAGATTTTAGATGAGGGATTATCAATTTTGGGAGATAAGATTTGGGATTTGGGATTTAGGATTAGAGATTTCTTTGTGTTATTTCTTTAATATAAGTTGAACTTATATATAATTGAAAAGGATAATGTATCACCCGAAGGCATAGATAAACTGTAATTAAAAAAACCAAAAAAAATCCTAAATAAGAAAAAGATAATAACTATTACATTTTACCCACAACCAAAATAAAAACAAAAAAAAAAAAATTCAGTGACCTCTATGGAAACCAATCTCGAAAATCAAAGAAACTGTTGAAATTATTTTTAGTTTTTAGGATTTTATGTATTCTTTATTAATTTATTACATTATTTTCAGTTCTTAGGATTGGCTTGGGTTTATAAATGTATGTTGGATTGGGCTTATATTGGGTAGGATTTAGGAGTGCTATGTGTGGGCTGGTGGTTGGGGTTAAGTGGGTAGTGGACTAATACATATAATATATAATATATAATATTAATTATTTAGTTCGATTAATTATTCGATTTTGAACTGAATTAATTGATAATTAAAATTTTAAAAAATTATTAACCGACCTTCAATCAAACCAAGTTCGACCACAGACCGATTAACCTAATTAGATCGGGTCGATAGGTTCATTTGATTTTAACTGAAGTGTGAATACCCCTATTTATATTAAAAAACACTACCATAAATATAATAAATGTTTTATTATATTAAAAACACTAATAATTTTTTTATAAAATATAATTTTTAAAATTTTATATTTTGGGTTGATTTATTTAGTTGGATAAGTTTTTTTTTAGATTTTGGATAATGAATTTAATTTTTATTAAATTAATAATTTAATATATATATATTTATTATTCAAAATACATAATTAATATAATATTTTTTTATAATTTAATATATCCGGACTAAATTCAAGTCAAAAAAAATATTGCACAAGGCGTGACTCATATAAGAAATGAGACTTAAGTTTTACTGGAAACCAATTTGTTGGGCTTTGTATTTTTATCTTTTTTTTTAAACGAATCTTTTAAATTTGGACGGATTAGTCTAACTGTGAAGTTTTTTTTGACGGTATTATATACGAGGGAGAGAAGATGGTTAGTGGACAAGTATTCGATTTTTGGTGTTTTCACATTTGTCAGAGATTGGTTGTTTGTACATCCCTATGGTTATGGTGGTGCCATGTATTATCATGGTGGAGGTTTACCGTTAATAAAAAATATATTTTTTGTATTATTGATAAAATCATTTTATCTTTGAGAATTTTATTTTTGGATTTTTATTAAGTAAATTATGTTAATAGTCATTCAATTTTAACGTAACTAATAAAATAATTACTTTAATTTTAATTTAATCACTCAACTTTTAAAAAATAATAAATTAATTACTAATATTATCAAAAAAATGACAAATCAATTACTCAAACATGATCAATTAACTAGCTGACATGATCAATTAACCGGCTGCATTGAAATTGAGCAACCGAAAGGACATAGTTTTGGGGGAAAAAGGGATGGGCAGAAAAAAAAGAAAGAAAAAGGGAAGATTGGAATTTGGGATGGGTTAGGCAGTAAAAGAAGAAGAAGAAGAAGAAAGGGTGAGGGGAGCTTCATTTTGGTGATGGTATTAGTTGGAGGCAACGCTAAAGACCGACTGCGGAAATAGGTAGTAATGAAATGTGTAGAGGGTGAAGAGAGCTTGAAAGATTTTCTTTTCCAATTTTTGAAACAAGAAAGGAATAAATATTACCTAATCATTTAAGCACACAAGGAACAGAGCAAAGTATAACATCTTCTAGATCAGTCCTTTAAAAGTAAGATTATCCAATCATTTAAGCACACAAGGAGTTTAAGAAAAGTGTTGCTATTTACACTTGTTTGTGTCAGAATTAGATGTTGGTGTTCTCTTTCCATTTCATTTGTTGGGTAACGATTTGGTGCAACTGATGATGTGTTCTTGTGGAGGAACAAGATATTAGCTGGGATTCTTGGTGGAGCAACTGCAATCTGGGTTTGAGTTGATCGAGTACCGCCTACTTACTCTACTTTGTCTTGCAATATTGTTCCTCTGGTCCAATGTCCATACCTTTATCCACAAGTAAGTTCTGGGGTCTTTGCAGGAGCTTTAATCTGTTTAACATATTGATGGTTTCTTAAAGAATATAATATGACCTTTTTCTTCACAGGACTCCACCTCGCATTCTTCAAGTTCAATTGCCAGAGGAGCCATTCCTTCAGATCGCCTCTGCTCTGATAGTTAAACTTAACCAGGCATTGAAACTACTACAAGATATTGCATCATGAAGGAATCTGAAGAAGTTTCTTGTGGTGTGTTTAGGGTTTAAGTCTTAATCTAAAGTGCATTTTGATTGGGGACTCATTATATCCTTCTCTTTGATTTCAGGTTCTAGCAACTTTTTGGGTCCACTCAGTTGTGAGGAGTTGGTGCAATTTCTTGACATTGTCCTACACATGTAATGACACTGGTCTCTCGATTTTAGTTCCAAGTTCATTTATCTAAACAAATGTCATACTGAATTTTGATCCATCTCTATGAAAATCAACTTTCGTGTTGCTGCACACGGTACCTGTTTTGTATGATAGTATGAGGACACGGTTGACCCATTTGCAAAGAAACCAGTGGTTCAGATAAAAAACAAAAAAGAAGCAATATGCAGTTTTTGATGCCAAGGTTCGAGTAAAATTCCTACAGGTCCCTTGAAGACAAAAAAAAGTTTAGAATGCTCAGGTGTTTAAACCCTTAAAAACTCTTCGATAGTTCTGTGTTTCATGGTTATTGTAGTGTTGTATGTTCACATTAGCTGAGACACTTCCTCCTCAATCAATTGTTTATAGGGATAAAAAAAAAACATTATTTAGATTGTATACTTTTTTCTCCTATTCTTCTTCTTCTACTACCTATAATATCAAATGATTTTATTTCAATTTACTTTGTGACCACGCATCTTTGGTTAGCTGATAAAGGCATTGCATATTTCCTTTAATTTATTATTTTTATTTTTATAAAGATAGTAAATAAATATAGAGAAAAGTAAGGAGAGAAAAAAAAAATCTTCATTTCGTGCTTGTGTTTATGCTATAGTTGTGACAGTTTTTTTACTTAAAAAGTACTATATTTTTGTAAGAAAGTTTGGTTAAAATGATAAGATTGAGAGAATTTTAAGTTGTGACCTATTGATTGGGTGTTTATTTTATTGGAAAAATGGTATTTTTTGGTAACTTTGAGACATATTCTCGATAAGAAAAGGTGGAGGGTTGAATCATAAAATTATGGTTTTATATTCTATTCCATGAGACTTTTACAACGGTATATCATATACTCAAAATGAATGAATGATAGAATGAGAAATTGATGCTCAAAGTAAGTCACTTGTGAATAAATTGAAAAAAAGGAAAACTTAGATCTCACATTGTTTAGATATCAAATATAAGATGTCTGTATATATGAAAATCCACCAAGAAGTTAATGAATGATTAAACTTGAAGTCTTGTCTTGTGCTCAAAAGGGTGCAAATCTGGTTTGGGTGCATTTTTTAACTCAAATACGTAATTTATTTTTTTCTCAACGTATATTATTACAGAATTTATTTTAAAAGGATAAATATCTCAATTTGATTTTGTTTCCAATTAAATTGATTTTCAATTTGATTTGATTATATTCAAATTGATTTAAAGACTCCTTTAAATCATATTTGTATCCTTATTCATGAAAATTTCTTAAAATCCTCTACATTGAATGCCTATAAAAACCTAAAAAATACTGCAGAATTCTTTAGAGACACACAATGTTTTTATCTTGTTTTTCACTCTTGAAAAATTCTTTTTCTTTTCTCTCCAAATTTTCCAACTTTCCTGTGATAGAAAAAGGCAAGGTTTGTTCGTTGATCATTATAGAGGTACTACTGTCGAGATCATTGTGTTGTTATATCCTGAAAGACAGACGACCAACGTTTCTTCAAGTATCGTAGAAATGGCCGAATCTACCTTAAGGAAACTGTGAAAACAGGCCTCAACTTCTAGTAAACTCGATTCTCTTATCCGATTTCTGGTTTTTTCAGATCATGTTATTTAAATTGTTTTCATATATGATGTTTTATACAAAAATAAATATTTATTTAAATTGATTTTGTTTAGATCTATTGGTTTTACATAAACAAAAATATTTATTTATATTATTTTGTACAGATCTTATATTTAATATAAATATTTATATTTATATGTGTTCGCTAATGTGTTTTATCTAATAAATTTTTCTCAAAAATAGTTTAGGTTTAAATTATCGTTGTACCAAAAAAATTTGATAAGGTTAAGATTTTGGAGTCTAGCACAGTGCCCAGGTCTCACCCAAAATCAGGAGTAAGCTTTGTCCAAATTTTGTTTATAAAATATATTAAATTCCAGTTAAAATTACTTATAATTTTATACAATCTTGATGGATGAATAATTTTATTTTATATAAATTATATTAAATTCAAGTTAAAATTACTTTCTTTGTGTTGTGTTAATATCATCTCTCAAATTATTTTTTTAGTATAAATTTAAGTTATATATTAGAGAAAAACATACATCAACAAACTTAAACATTGATATTAGAGTATGAACAAATTACCTTAACCATTATTTCTTTATATCGTTGAGATGTTATATAATTATCTCTAAATAAAACATTACATGGTTCATATATGCATCAAGCAATTAAGCCGAATCCGATGCAGGTAATAAATAAATTTACATTACTAGTTTTTTTGTTTTGTTTTTTCCTGCAATTTCTCGTTCTTCATTCATTGCAACGTAACAGAACAACTCTAAATTTGTCTTCTATGTCCAAATCTTCAACATTAGATTCCGGTCCTTCTGGATTCGTTTCCTATTATAAAATCATTTTCACAGAAACACAAACACTAACACTTGGTATGCCCATCGATTTCTAGGTGCCACGGAAATAGCTTCTAGCATTCCTCTTGTATTCTCTGTCCGACGATGCAAACCCGAGCTTGTGCCTCCAATCAAGCCCACACCCCATGAACATAAACTTCTATCTGACATTGATGATCAACCGGCTCTTCGCTTCCAAGTTCCATTTATCCAATTTTATAAGTACCATCCCTCCATGCAACGGAAAGATCCAACTAAGGTTATTAGGGAGGCACTTGCAAATGCCTTAGTGTTTTATTATCCCACTTGCAGGTAGATTAAAGGAAGGAGCTAATGGTAAGTTCATAGTGGATTGCACCGGTAAGGGTGTAATATTTATAAAAACTGATGCCGATGTTACTATTGAACAGTTTGACAATGCATTTCATCCGTCAGTCACTTACTTTGAAAAGCTCCTTTACGATATTCCTGATTCTAAAGGGATGCTTAATTGCCCATTATTGTTAATTCAGGTAATAAATAACCCATAATAATGGAACATTCGTTTTTGCTCCCGGAGATTTAGGTCCATGTAATTTGCTCCTCTCATTTCTCTCTCTTAAAAAAGATGTTTTCTCTAGTGGGTTTTTTTTTCAAGTGGTTTAATTTTCTCTATATATTTTTCTATGGCTTAAATATGGTGTTTTTGAGTGGTTTTGTTTTGAAAAAAGAAAGGGTTTTATTTTTGTTATCTTAAGGTGAAATGATGGCATTGGCATTTTATTTGGAGTTTGTTTTCTTGGTTTCTCTCTTTTGTTTGAGTTTTGCTTTTGTGGATTTTGAAGTTGGTAAGTGTTTCTTTTCTGTCTATATAAAAAAATGTCTATTTTTTAGGTTTTGTCTGGATGGTCGGAAAAAGCAAAAAAATAATTGTGGTAAGTGTTTTTCTTTTTTCTGTTCATAAAAAAGTGTCTTCTTTTCTGAGTTTTGTTTGGATTGTCTGAAAATGCAAGAAAATAATGGTTATAATTGTTTTTTGTTCTGTTCATATAAAAAAAGTCTACATTTTTTGGTTTTGTTTAGATGGTCTGAAAATGCCAGAAAATAATGATGGTACGTGTTTTTTTTCTGTTCATGTAAAAAATTGTATATTTTGGGTTTGGTTTGGATGCTCTGAAAATGCAAGAAAATAATGGTAGTAAGTATTTTTGTTTCTGTTCATATAGAAAAAGTCTCATTTTATGGGTTTTGATTGGATGGTTTGAAAATACAAGAAAATAATGGTGGTGAGTAGAGCTGAAGTAAAAATTTTAGATCTGTTGGTACTACTTGAAAAGTTGACCTAAGTTTGATCTAGATAAAAAATGTACTAATGTTTGATCACAAATTTCAACTCAAAATTTTGGATCCTATTCGATGTGCGAGCATATGTTTGAGTAGTTCTTTCTTATGGTACCATCCAAATTATCAAGTATTCATCACATCTTTTTTCTTTCTTCACAAGGTTACTCGTTCTTTAAAATACTAATATATTCAATTTATTTATTTATTTATTTAATAGGTAACACGATTAAAATGCGATGGTTTCATTTTTCGCCAACCGTTTTAACCATGTAATATGTGATGCCATAGGCCTAAAACAATTCATCTCTACTATAAGTGAAATGGCATGAGGTGCAACTGCATGCTCCATATAACCCATTTGGGAAAGACATCTCTTAAATGCCGGAGATCCACCTCGAGTCACATTCCATCACCATGAGTATGATGAAGTAGAACCCACCAGCACCTCTTGGCCATTGGATAACTTCGTTCAACGTTCTTTTTTCTTTGGCCCTGATGAAATTTCAACTTTTCGTAGTCTCCTCTCACTCCACCTTCGCCATTGCACCACCAAGTTCGAACTAATAATAGCTTGCTTATGGCGTTGTCGAACCATTGCTTTAAATCTTAACCCCAATGAAAAGGTACGCGTGCTATGCGTTAGAAACGTACGTTTCAAATTCAACCCTTCATTGCCATTGGGATATTATGGGAATGCCATTGTCATTCCAGTAGCAATAACAACAGTTAGAAATCTTCTCCATAATCCATTAGGGTATATAGTGGAACTAGTGAAGCAAGCCAAAGCAAGCATAACAAAGGAATATGCCAAATCATTGGCAGCTTTAAAGGTGATTAAGGCTAAACAACTTCATTTCATAGAAGAAGTTGAAGTTGTATCTTTCCTTGTATCTGATTTAACGAGAATAGGATTGGAAGACATCGATTTTGGATGGGGTAAGGCAGTATTTGCAGGAGTAGCAAAAGTTGTTGGGGTGAAAAGCTTTTTGGTATCAACTAAGAGCAAGAAAGGAGAAGTTGGAACTTCATTACCTATTTGTTTTCCAGCTCCAGCCATGGAAAGATTTAAGAAGGAATTGGGCAACATGTTGAACTTGAAAGGCCATCCAATTCAAGGTAAGGAAGAGAGCAATTTATTTATTTATTTTAACAGCTCTGTAAAAGTAGAGTTGGGTATTGTTTTTGAGATTACTATAATGATAAAATCACCAAAGTGATCTTAATGCATAAATTCACTGATGTTATAATGGTAATGTGCAGTTTTGTCACATGCTTCGGGAGTTCAATAGATTTGTAGATGTTGTCGTGGAAGTGGATCGAGAGAGGATGTTAATTCCTTGGTGGTGATATCTGCTAAGAAGATGCTTTAGGACTGAAACATGTCCACGTGTGTTTTTTTTTTGTTAAGTTGATTGTGTCAAAGTTTGTTCCTGTTTTTAAAAATTAGTTATTTGTGTGTTGCTTAAGTTTAGGAGAAAGTTAGTGGGTTGTTGATTTTATTTTGTATAAATTCTGAATGATTGTTGAATAAAGAGTGTTCAGTTTCCTTCATCCATTGAGTTTTCTTTCATTATATACTTACAATTGGTCTCGAAGCTATATTCTTAAGGGATCTGTGAGTGAGTGTGCAAGGTTGCTGTGTCATGGACGTCGAAGCAAGTTCCAGTTTCTCTTCAATTTCTCCACCGATATTTGGTGGAGACAACTACCAGGTTTGGGCAGTTTGTATGGAGGCGTATATGGAAGCTTTGGATATTTGGGAAGCGGTGGAAGAGAATTATGAAATTCCCGCTCTCCCAAATAATCCTACCATGGCACAGATCAAATTGCAGAAGGAGAAGAAAACAAAGAAATCCAAGGCAAATGACTGTTTGTTCACTGCAGTCTCATCTACTATCTTCACTCGGATTATGACTCTGAAGTCAACATATGAGATATGGAATTATCTCAAGTCAGAGCATGAGGGAGATGAAAGAATCAAAGGAATGCGTGAACTTGATTCGAGAATTCGAGTTGCAGAAGATGAAGGAAACAGAATCAATTAAAGAGTATTCTGATAGGTTATTGGACATAGCAAACCGAATCAGATTACTTGGTTCTGCATTCAAGGACTCAAGAATTGTTGAAAAAATTCTTGTAGCGGTGCCTAAAAAATTTGAGGCATCTATTTTAGCCTTGGAAAATACCAAGGATCTGACTTAAATCACTCTTGCAGAGATTCTCAATGCTTTGCAAGCACAGGAGCAAAGAAGAGCCATGAAGCAAAAAGGTGCTGTTGAAAGAGCCTTGCCAGCTAAGCATCATGAGAATGCGAGGAACAACAAGAAGAAGTTTTTTTAAGAAGAATCAAAATTCTACTGAAGAATCTTCAACAAACAACAAAGCAGGAGTCAAGAAGGGATCCTATCCTCTATATCAATATTGCAATAGAAAGGGTCATCCTCCTTATAAATGCTGGAGAAGACTAGATGCCAAGTGCACCAAATGTAACCAAATGGGGCATGAAGCTGTAATTTGCAGGAACAAGAACCAACAGCAAGGTGAAGAGGCTAAAGTTACTAATTAGAAGGATAAGGATTAACTGTTTGTGGCTACATGCTTCGTGAGCAGTGAATCAAATGAAAGCTGGCTGATTGACAGTGGTTACACCAACCATATGACTCATGACAAGGAGTTGTTTAGAGATTTGAAGCCAACTAACATCACCAAAGTTAGAAGTGGCAATGGGGATTACATCTCTGTCAAAGGAAAGGGGACTGTTGCGATTGCAAGCTGTACAGGTACAAAACATATACATGATGTTCTCTTTGTTCCTGACATTGACCAAAATTTGTTGAGTGTGGGTCAACTTATTGAAAAAGGCTTTAAAGTTATTTTTGAAGATGGATATTGCTTGATTAAGGATGCAACTAATCAAGATATCTTCAAAGTAAAAATGAAAGGAAAGAGTTTTTCACTCAATCCTTTAGAGGAGGAGCAATCTGCTTTTCCTCTCAAAGAAGATGTCACACAGATTTGGCACAAGAGAGTTGAACACTATCTTCATCAAGGGCTACTGCAACTAAGAGAAAAAGAGTTGGCACTTGATGTTCCCAAGCTTAGTGATACAATCTCAAGCTGCAAAGCGTGTTAGTTTGGAAAGCAAAATAGGAAGCCATTTCCGAAGTCAACTTGGAGAGCCACTCACAAATTGCAGCTCATCCACACAGATGTTGCAGGCCCTCAAAGAACACCTTCTTTAAAAGGTAATCGTTATTATATTGTCTTTATTGATGACTTCACCAGAATGTGTTGGATTTTTTTCTTGACGTTTAAATTAGAAGTAGCTCAAGTTTTTTGGAAGTTCAAGGTAAGAGTTGAGAATGAAAGTGGCTGCAAAATTCAGAGTGTAAGGTCTGACAATGGGAAGGAGTACACTTCAGCAAAATTTGATAAGTTTTGTGAAGATTCAGGCATAGAGCATTAGCTTACAGCCCCTTACACACCTCAACAAAATGGAGTCAGTGAAAGGAGAAATAGATACATCATGGAGATGTCAAGATGCATGCTGCATGAGAAGAATTTGCCAAAGAATTTTTGGGTAGAGGCAGCCAATACGGCTGTGTTTCTTCAAAATAGACTTCTAACAAAGGCGGTGAAGGAATAAACACCATTTGAGGCATGATATGGTTACAAACCATCTCTGAAATTCCTTAAAGTATTTGGTTGCTTGTGTTTCACTAATGTTCCACAGAGCAAGTGTGACAAGCTTGATAGGAAAGCCTCACCAGGTATCTTTATAGGCTATAGTACTGTCAGCAAGGCATATAAAATTATTTAGCCACAAACTGAAAATATTATTGTTAGTAGGGATGTGCACTTCGTGGAGGATGAAGAGTGGAGCTGGGATGATGCAAAGAAAAAGCATCAGACCATGATAGAGCTGAAACTCAAGTTTTCTGATTCAAGCATCAAAGAAAAATATTACTGGCAGAATGAAACAGTAGATGATGCTTCCGTGAGAGGAACAAGGTTGCTCTTAGATGTTTATGAAAGGTGCAATGTTTCTGTGTGTGAACTTGTCGACTATGCAGAAGAAAAAAGGATCAAAGGTGGATAACTGTAATGGAGGAGGAGCTGTCAATGATAGAGAAGAACAAGACTTGGATCCTTATGGATAGACCTCAAGGCAAAAAGGTAATTGGAGTTAAGTAGGTGTTTAAAACCAAGCTTAACGCTAATGGCTCAATCAACAAGCACAAAGCCAGGCTTACGGTTAAAGGGTATGCCCAAATCTTTGGTGTTGATTACTCTTACACTTTTGCTCCTGTTGCTAGATTGGGCACAATCAGGTTACTGCTTGCAATAGCTGCACAAAAGGGTTGGAAAGTGTTCCAGTTGGATGTCAAATCAATTTTTTTAAACGGTATCTTACAGGAAGTAATTTATTTTGAGTAGCCCCAAGGATTTGGGATGAAGGAGATAAAGTCTATCTTCTCAAGAAGGTTCGTTATGGTCTAAAACAAGCTTCAAGAGCTTGATATAGCAAAATTGATGAACATTTGTTAAACTTGGGATTTGTGAAAAGTCTATCATAAACAACCATGTATGTCAAGCACATTGATACTGACATTCTTATTGTTTCACTATATGTTAATGACCTATTGGTTACAGGAAACAATACAGATCATATTCAAAATTTCAAACAGGAGATGATGAAGGTGTTTCAAATGACAGATCTCGGGTTCATGTCCTACTTCCTTGGCATGGAGATCAAGCAAGGGCAAGGTGAAGTTTTCATCTGTCAGAAAAAGTATGTAAAGCAAATACTGAAGAAGTTTCAGATAGAGGAGTGTAAGGCAACAAGCACTCCAATGAATTAGAAAGAGAAGTTGTGCAAAGAAGACGGTGCTGACAAAGTTGATGAAGGATATTTCAAGAGTTTGATTGGTTGCTTGATGTATCTGACAGCAACAAGGCCTGATATTTTGAATGCTGTAAGTATTTTGTCTCGATTCATGCATTATGCAAGTGAATTACACCTCAAGGCTGCCAAAATAGTGATTCGATATGTCAAAGGCACAAGTGATTTTGGTGTTAAGTTCATAAAGAGCAAGGAGTTCAAGCTGGTTGGTTTTTCTAACAGTGACTGCGGAGGTTCCATTGATGATATGAGGAGCAGTTCAGGCTACTATTTTACTTTTGACTCTGGTGTTTTCTCATGGAGCTCGAAGAAGCAAGAAACTATAGCCCAATCCACTGTCGAAGCAAAGTTTATTGCTGCTGATAAAATTTAAATGACGATAATGAATAAATATCGTAAAGAAAACGAAAAAAAGAACACATAGATTTTACGTGGAAACCCTTTCGGGGAAAAAAATCACGGGCAGAGGAGAAGAAGATTCACTAATGTCGAAAATTGAATAAATACAATAGGAGATAACTATGCCTATTTATAGGTTGTAAAACCTTATTCCAATCAACAACTAATAGAAGTAACGTAGTAAGGTTGAAACACCTTATTCTAATTAGAATAAAATAGATAACTTATTCTAATTTAAAAAAATAAAAGAAGTCTAGTTTATTTAGACTTTACTTTACTTTTATTTTACCACTGTATTTTATTTTAATAAGAATTCTAGTCACCCAATTCTAGCAATCTCCACCTTGACAAGAATTCTCTACGAACAAGAACTCTCAACGAACAAGTTCTCCACCTCTTCCACTAAACCCCTTGAGGAGTATTCTTCAACAATGAACACTAACCAAGTCCATGCAATACTCAAACTTGGTTATGGGAAGTGACTTAGTCATCATATCTGCATGATTTTCATGAGTATTAACTTTGCTCACAACAATATCTCCACGAGCAATAATATCACGCACAAAATGATACCGAACATCAATGTGCTTTGTTCTCTCATGAAACATTTGATCTTTTGTAAGAAAAATGACACTTTGACTGTCACAAAATATTATACCAATCTGAAGATCTTTATTCAATTCACCAAAGAGTCCTTTTAACCAAATAGCTTCTTTACAAGCTTACGTAATTGCCATGTACTCAGCTTCAGTAGTAGACAAAGCAACTGTAGTTTGCAAAGTAGCTTTCCAACTAATTGCACAACCCTCAATTGTAAAGACATACCCTGTAAGAGATCTTCTCCTATCTAGGTCTCCGGCAAAATCAGCATCAACATACCTAATGACTCCATCTTTAGTTCTTCCAAACTGTAAGCAAACATCAGTGGTACCTCGTAAGTATCTCAAAATCCACTGAACTGCTTTCCAGTGTTCTTTACCGAGATTCGTCATGTATCTACTAACTGAACTGATTGCATATGACAAATCTGGACGTGAGCAAACGATAGCATACATTAGAGAACCCACTGCACTAGAATATGGTACACGTGACATATAATCAATCTCATCATCTGATTGCGGAGACAAAGCCGATGAAAGTCTGAAGTGGGCTGCTAATGGAGTACTAACAGGCTTGGCACTTTGCATATTGAACCTGCAAAAAACTTTCTCAATGTACCTTTTCTGACTTAGGTACGACTTACATGCGTTTCTATCTCTAAGAATCTCCATCCCAAGTATCTTCTTTGCTGCTCCTAAATCTTTCATCTCAAATTCTTCACTAAGTTGGGCTTTAACCTTTCTTATCTCTTCTTTATCTTTTACTGCTATCAACATGTCATCAACATAAAGGAGTAGATATACAAAAGAACCATCACCATTTTTCTTAAAATAAACACAACTATCAAAACTTCTTCTTGTAAAATCATGGGTAGTAATAAAAGAATCAAACCTCTTGTACCATTGCCTTGGTGACTGTTTCAAACCATAAAGGGAATTTTTCAACAAGCAAACATAGTCCTCCTTTTTTGAGACTATAAAGCCCTCTGGTTGTTGCATGTAAATATCTTCCTCAAGTTCTCCATGAAAGAATGTTGTTTTTACATCTAACTGATCAAGCTCCAAATCATACATAACCACAATGCCAAGTAAGGCTCGAATCGAACTGTGTTTCACAACTGTAGAAAACACATCTGTGAAGTCTACATCGGGAATCTGACTATAACCTTTTGCAACAAGTCTTGCTTTATATCTGGGTTCTTCAATTCTTGGAATACCTTTTTTCCTCTTGAATACCCATTTACAACGAACGACCTTTTTACCCTTTGGAAGCTTCACTAAGTTCCATGTTTTACTCTTATGGAGTGATTCCATCTCTTCTTGCATGGCAATCATCCATTGTTCTGAGTCTTCACAACTTACTGCCTCGGAATAAATAGATGGCTCTTGATTTGCATCAATTTCTTCAGCCACATTTAAAGCATAAGCTACTAGATCAGCTTTAGTATACCTCTTCGGAGGTTTAATTTCTCTTCTAGGTCTATTTTTAGCAATAGAATATTGTGGTGATGAAGTAACTCTATTCTAAACTTCTGTACTAACTTGAGAAGTTGACTCTGTTGTAGATACTGAATTAATCTGAAACTCCACCTGTTTTTGTTGTTCTTTACTGGAAGAGTCTTTAAGAGATAAGTTAGGTAACATAGCAGTTTTATCAAAAACAACATCTCTACTAATCACAACTTTTCTATTTTCAAGATACCATAACTTATACCCTTTTACACCAACTTTAAAACCAAGAAAAACACATTTAATGGATCTTGGTTCTAATTTTCCATTATCAACATGAGCATAAGCAGGACACCCAAAAATCTTTATATCAGAATAATCAGCAGGCTTACCAGACCATACCTCTTGTTGAGTCTTTTTCTCAATGGCAATGGATGGAGATCGGTTGATCAAAAAACAAGCAGTAGAGGCTGCTTCAACCCAAAACGACTTCGGTAAATTAGCATTCGACAACATACATCGAACCTTCTCCATGATTGTTCTGTTCATTCATTCTGCAAGGCCGTTTTGCTGTGAAGTATGACGAACTGTCAAATGTCTCATGATCCCTTCTGATTTGCACAATTCATTAAACTCATCAGAACAGAACTCCAAGTCATTATCTGTGCGGAGGTGTTTTATCTGTTTTCCTGTCTGTTTTTCAACCACAATTTTCCAAGACTTGAATGCGAAAAACACATCGCTTTTCTGCTTCAGAAAGAATGCCCAAACTTTTCTGAAAAAATCATCAATAAGAGTTAGCATATAATTAGCTCTACCTCTCGAAGGCACTCTAGATGGTCCCCAAATATCAGAATGAATATAATCTAATATTCCTTTCGTGTTATGGATTCCTCTGGTGAATCGAACTCTCTTTTGCTTCCCAAAAATGCAATGCTCACAGAACTTCAGTTTGCTAATGCCTTGCCCATAAAGAAGTCCTCTTTTACTCAATTTTGCCATGTCGTTTTCACTCATATACCCTAGACGCATATGCCAAAGTCTAGTAATATCATCATCTGACAAGGAAGAATAAGCGACTGCAGCATCATCAGTTATAGTTGAACATTGCAAAACATATAATTTGGAAGTCTCTTTGTGTCCTTTCATCACAACGAGGGAACCCTTACTAATCTTTAGAACCCCACTTTCAGCTGTGTACCTGTGTCCTTTTGAATCAAGAGTACTTAACGAAATCAAATTCCTTTTCAAATCTAGTACATGTCGCACGCCACTAAGAGTTCTAACGACCCCATCAAACATCTTTATTTTGATTGTGCCAACACCTGCGATTTTACATGAAGCATTATTTCCCATCAAAATAACACCTTCAGACACAGCTTCATATGTTGTAAACCAATCCCGATTGGGACTCATAAGAAAGGTGCAACCAGAATCGAGGATCCACTCATCGCTCACTTTAGAATTGTCGATAGAAGTAAGTAGGAGTTCACCATCACTGTAGTCTTCTACTACATCAGCTTCACCGGATTGTTCTGGTTGTTTTTCCTTTTGATTCTCTACCTCCTTTTTGATCTTATTTTGTAACTTGTAGCACTCTTTCTTAATGTGTCCTTTCTTCTTGCAGAAGTTACAAGTTTTACCTCTGTTTGAAGATCTCGATCTACCTTAAGATTTACTACGAGAATTTCGTTCTTGTGTCCTCCCACGATTATCATCACTGTTACGATCTTGTCTTCCACGAATAATGAGACCCTCTCCCTGAGAGTCAGATCCAGCCACAAGATGCTTCAGCTTGTCATACGAGGCTAATGAAGCATAGACTTCATCAACTGTGAGAGATTCACAGCTATACAAAATTGTATCTCTGAAGGTTGAATACGACGGTGGCAACGAACAAAGGAAAATTAACCCTAAATCCTCTTTATCATACTGAACCTCCATGGCCTTCAAATTTGAGACAATTTCTTTAAACACATTTAAGTGTTCATGCACAGACGCACCTTCTTCCAAACGATGAGAATACAGACGTTGTTTCATATGCAATTTACTGGTTAGGGTTTTCGACATACATAATTGCTGTAATTTTGTCCATAATGCAACTGTAGTCTTCTCCTTTAACACATCTTGTAGAATTTCATTCGACAAATGCAGTTGTAATTGCGTCAAAGCCTTTCGATCTTTACGTTTCTTTTCTTCATCTGTCAAATTTGAAGGTATCTTATCTAACCCTAACAGGGCATCCTCCAAATCCATCTGCGCAAGAACTGCTTGCATCTTTACCTGCCACAACGCGAATCTGGTGTTGCGATCCAATAGCGGAATATCATACTTCAATGTTGCCATTATCGTGATCGAGACTACTAACTCGAAAAAGCTCTTATACCAATTTGATAAAATTTAAATGACGACAATGACTAAATATCGTAAAGAAAATGAAAAAAAGAACACATAGATTTTACGTGAAAACCCTTTCGGGAAAAAAACCACGGGCAGAGGAGAAGAAGATTCACTAATCTCGAAAATTGAATAAATACAAGAGGAGATAACTACGCCTATTTATAGGTTGAAAAACCTTATTCCAATCAACAACTAATAGAAGTAACGTAGTAAGGTTGAAACACCTTATTCTAATTAGAATAAAATAGATGACTTATTCTAATTAAAATAAAATAAAAGAAGTCTAGTTTATTTGGACTTTACTTTTATTTTATTTTACCACTGTATTTTATTTTAACAATAATTCTAGTCACCCAATTCTAACAGTTGCAACAGCTACTATTATCAAGCTTTATGACTAAGGAAAATTTTACTTGATCTTGATCTGGAGCAAAAGGAAAGCACAGAGATTTTTGTTGACAACCAAGCTGCTATTGCTATCTCTCATAATCTTGTGTTTCATGGGAAGACTAAACATTTTAACATCAAGCTATTCTTCCTAAGGGAAGTACAGAGACATGGAGATGTGATTCTTGTCTACTGCAAAATAGAAAATCAAGTTGCAGACATTTTAACCAAACCATTGCCAGCTTGCAAGTTCGAGTTTCTGCGGTCAAGACTTGGTATTTGCAGCTCTTAAAGCAAGGAGGAGTGTTAAGAAAATGCTTCAGGACTGAAACATGTCCACGTGTGCTTTTTTGTTAAGTTGATTGTGTCAAAGTTTGTTCCTGTTTTTAAGAATTAGTTATTTGTATGTTGCTTAAGTTTAGGAGAAAGTTAGTGGATTGTTGATTTTATTTTGTATAAATTCTGAATGATTGTTGAATAAAGAGTGTTCAGTTTCCTTCATCCATTGAGTTTTCTTTCACTAAATACTTACAATATCAGCCATTGTTTATGTTGTATGTGGTCTAGTGGTTGCGTTTGGAAGCTTGTGCCTCTCTCTCTCTCAAATAATTTTTCTCTTTTATTTCTTAATAAAATTTAGTTTACTGTAAATAAAGGTTTTCTTCATGTTTAGACATTGATAAGGACTTATATTGTTTTAACCATGATGACTTCATAATGAATTATAAAGAGTTAGTGCATCGAAGCTTTATTCCAAAATTATTTTTTATAGTTGTATTAGTAATGCTTAAAGACGCTTTCTTGCTTATAAAGCAAGCAATTAATCTCATAAATCGGAATATACGAGATTCTTACAATAACATTTAAGTTTAGTAAATCCAACCGGCTGTTAGAGCTTCAAAATGCAAATATTACTTAAACTTGTCATATAAGTTATCTTATACGTGGATTGGCACGCTTTAAACTACTCACATGTGATACCAATACTGAGTGACTTTTGATATGGTTATGAAACATACAAAGTTGGACTAGCGATGTCAAAAAACTCACCAATTTAAATGATATTAGAGGAGATATCTCTTCAGTTTTTAGTTTAAAATAACATGTAATGCTTTTAAACAAGCAAGGGGATTTTTGTTTTAACAAACGGAGGTGGTTGAAGTGTCAACATAAAAGAATTAATATGGATGAAAAATCTAGCATTCAAAAAAATATACGGATGCTCAGCTCTCTTTAGGGTCAAACGGTAGTGGTGATCCAAGAAAGTAATGTTTTGGTGGAGCCAAAAAAAAAAATTTGGGTAAAATTAAATTGTATAATTTTACGATAGTACAAATGTAATTTTATCATTTTAATAGTTTTTATAATTTTTAAAAGGTTAAATTAAATTTTTATCATTTTTGAAAGGGCCAAAGTGTAATTTTATCATTACTAATTTAAAATTTTATAAATTATAAAGGGTCTAAATTAAAAATTTATCATTTTAAAGGGGTTATAATATATATACAAAAGGGGAAATTGTAAAAACCTTAAATCTTGAAAACCTACTTATATTTTTGGAAAGACCATAATATATTTTTTAAGGGCTAAATTAAAAAACTTTTAAACTTTGGTCCTCTACTTGGCTCCGCCGTAGGGAAAGAAGATCCCCTTGATTTAATGGATACTAGAATGGAGCCTTTGTTTTGAGGAAACGTGTCCTTCAAGGACAAGCTTCTTGGTCAATCAAAAAACGAAGGTTTCTATTTGATTCTTGAAGCGAGTGCATATATTAATGGAGAAGAGTATATTTAAGTCGATCATCATTAATCTCTTGGGTAGAAAGATTGGTTTCAAACCCTTCCATGTTTTGAGTCTCGTATTATTTTCCAAATCCTTTTAAATTTCAGAGCATCAATTCATTGAACTCACTGAACTCTTTCACATATATGTTGTTCAACTCACTAAACTCTCACTCAAGTTTGAAATTTGGAGCATCAACTCACTGAACTCTCACACATATTTCTAAGCAATGCTTTGTTGCGTAAGCCGTCACAACTTGGCATGAGCCTCATCTTCAGCATACTTTGGATAAAACTGTTGGTTAAATTCTAATTTGAACTCCACCCAAATCTCAATAATGGTGCCACCACATTTCTCATCTACGCACCTATGACACCACAATAAAATAGCAACATATAAATACAATGTTTACCTTAACGATATTATCCTCAATGTTAATAGCATGGAAGTACTGTTTCATTTCCTACAAAAAGTTGTCTACACCTCTATCATACTTGGTTCATTTAAACTTTTTTGGCTTAAGGACACCAATTTTATGGTTTAGTGTTATAACCAGCATATCATTACCTACAGTTGCTTTGCACAAAACAAACTCTCCCTTGAGCTTATCCATCTATTTCTTCAAAGCCTCCTTTACAGCTTCAACAGCATCATTCCTCTGGTCAACATGTCCACAATGGCATTAAAAGCCCTTTGTGTCTCCTACTTTAAGCTCATCTCCCATAGATTCTAGATCTTTGATGCGACCCTCAACCATCTTGAGGCTTTCCTTCGCACCCTCGTGTGTTCTTCAGTTTGGAAAGTCTGTCATCCATCATTAACAACATATCCTTCAAATTGTTTGCTTTCTTACACCTCACGAGTTTTTGGTGGGGCATTGTGATAATCTTCTTGAGTCATCATCTTAATTTGATACTTTAAACGAACCTTGCTTTGATATCAACTATCACGGGCTTAGACTTTAATCGAGCAAACCATGCGGCTTTAGGTAGGGAATTCGCTACAAATTGTCTAAGTTAGCTTAAACCCTAGAAGTTGAGATCTCTGAGGCACTAAAGCTAGAAAGTTACTAAGCGAAACAAGTAGAAAGTAAGAAAAACTCAATATAGCTTAAAGTAAATGCTCTCTATATATTGAAAAAATCAAATGGTGAAAGATACAAATAAGATTGGGAAAGGCCTCTATTTATAGTTGAGTTCTCTTTACATAAACGATATCGATTGGATCATATCAATGGCTATATTTAAACCTATCTACAAGATAAAGTCTTAAGAAATTTAAAATTTTATACTTAGAATACAAAATTACCCTTGATAAAATACAAGTTATTGAAGTGTTTATTGGATCACCAAGCTTCAAGTAGATGGAATGTTCCAAAAATTAGGTGATCATGATAGGTCAAAGTAAGCTCAAATCACCATAAGAACAATTTGAGTTTATAGTGTGAGCCATGGTTATGGACCTTTGTGCGTAGGTCATGACATATAAATGATGTTGATTCAAATCAATGAAACTATGCTTTTTTAATAAAAAAAAACACTTTTTTTTTATAAAAAGAAGGGAAAACTTAGGTTAAGTTTTTCATTGTGTTTGAAGGTTTCAAAAGTATTTTTTCACAGTAAAAATAATGAAGAATGCTTGAGTTTTGGGGTCAAAACTGTGGTGAAATAGAGTTTTTTCTCCTAAAAGCAAAAAGTGGGAGATGCTTTTGGTTTTTTGAGTTAGGAAGTGAGAATTATCGAAATACCATTGTTTATATTAACGGTTTAAAATGTATATAAAAATTAGATTAATTTATATTTTATATATCATTATAGTAAATTATTTAAATATTTTATTTATTATTATATTAAATTATTTAAATATTATATTCCTTAACTAATTTACTTTCCATTACTTTTCAAAAAAAAAACATTTTAACCTTCAACCACAATTTTTTCTCGTAATAAGAATACTAAATTTTAACAAATCACATATTTTTTTAATATACTAGTGTGATTACATGATAGTATTTGTTTATACTTTCTTAACCCTTTGACAACGCACACACAAGTGCTTGAACTCGGATCCCCTAAGATGAACATTATCCTCTTTTTCACTAGCACTACTCGTTGGATTTACAAATCACATTTTTTAACGAGATTTTTCTATCACATTTTTTCTAAAAATATTATTTTAAAAAAATACTTTTCAACCACAGTAAAAATCTAACCCTTCCTATCGATCAAAACTTCATTCATAACTCGATTCACTACTTGAATTAAATATAAAAATCTTGATGCTTTACCCAATAATAAATTAATAATATAGAACAAAAGTTGACATCATTTTAATTGAATAATATCGAAGGTTGTTTGATTCCTAAGAATCTATTCATTAAAAAATAAATAAAAGATTCAAGAAATCTTTCGTTTGAAGTTTTGCATTTGGATCATCTAATACGAACATGCCATTACAGTAAGAAAACTTATTTTATTTGTTTACGTATATTATATATCAAGACAACCTGGACATTTATCAATTACTTGGATTATACGTTGTTGACTTATTCTATTACTTCCATTAACATGATTTAAGTCCTTATAAATTTACATCGTAATTTAGAACAAGATTATAAAAAAATAATATTAATATCATTTTAATAATTTATTTAATTTTTCATCTTTTTCATCTTTAAACTTATGTTTTTTGTCAAATCACTTTAAAATAGATAAAAAAAAAGAATTTTTTTTTTAACTTTGTTGATGTTGCATGCATATGAATTGCCATATGAATGACACATCAAAATTTAATTAAATTTTTAATTTTTTAGAAATTCAAAAAATTATAAAATTTATTGTTTAAAATTAAAAATCATTAAAATTATTTAAAAAGTATAAAAATTATATATATATTTATTTATTTAATATTTTTACATTTAAATATTAATTAAATGCTGACATGTCATCCACATAGCAATCCACATGTGTGTCGCGTCAACAAAGTTAATAAACATTAACTTTTCTATTAATTTTGAGATGATTTAACAAAAAAAAATATACAAGTTTAAGGACTAAAAAGATGAAAAATTAAATAGAATGCTAAAATGACTTTTGTAAAGTTGAAGTGCGAAAAAAGTTATTATGCCTAAAATATCCGCAACATAGTTTATATGGTTATATTTATATTATTTTGGTCTCTCAATATATCCACCAAAACAACTCATAAATTATTCTTTCACGTTCTTTAAATCCATTAAAAAGATAAACTAGGTACGGATAAATATGATTATATAAAAATATAATTAATTTGATTATATAAACTCACAAATCAAGACGAGTTATAGGGTTGTGATTAGTGGATCTCCACCTGGGTTTTGCATCTTTTTGACTTTGCAACATATCAAAAAGAAGAAAAAATGAAAGAAACGATAAGCATAAAAGTCTTGTACATTTCTCTTGCAGCTTTGTGTATTGTTTCAAGTGAAACGAAGATCAGATCCATGGCCATGAAATTGTTTGATGCACACTGTCACCTACAGGATCAAAGAGTTGTTGACAAGGCTCCCCTACTGATTCATATTGCCAATGCCGCAGGTGTTGTTTACATTGCTGTCGATGGCATAACTGAGGTATGCAGCTTAACTATTTTTCTTAAAGAAGATTAAGATATGTATCTACTTACATGTAAACCAAATCTTGATTCAAATTCGAAAAAATCCATCTTTGAAGTTTAGTTTTGACCACTTTTTTTCATTTTTCCTAGAAAGATTGGCATCTGGTGAAAGAAATGAGCGATGAGTATGATTCTGTGATTCCAAACTTTGGGCTACATCCATGGTAATCTATATTATTATTTAAACTCTTGATTGAGTCGGTGTCACCCTCAATCCAGTCATCAGCTTGGTTAAAAATTACGAAAATATTTTTTCGTAATTAAAATAAGTAATATTATTTAAGAATATTTTAGACTTTCACTTAAAAAATAAAAATATGCATATGATTGTATTTGAACCCAAGCCAATTGCATTAACAAAATGTTTAATTTACCAATTTTATTACTTTTATCAGTTGTATATTTATACTATCATCTAAGCTCCTGATTGAATCAATGTCACCCTCAATCGGGTCACTAACTTAATTAAAAAATTATTGCAATATCCTTTTATAATTAAAAATAAGTACTATTATTTGAAAGTATTTTAGTTTTTTTACTTAAAACCATTGATTACTTTAATAATATGTTTACTATCGTAAAATTGCATTATTACTTAAAAAAATTACTATAATTAAGTACTATTAAGGACTCCTTAATGATTGCTTTTACAGGTACGTTGAAGGAAAGAGTCCGTCTTGGTTCAACACTCTCAAAGAGTTGTTTGAAGCAAACCCTTCAGCTGCTGTTGGCGAGGTATTGAAAATGGATTGAATAGATGGGTTGAAATACATTATATTAAATATTTCATTAATTCAACTAATAAAAAATCCATTTAATTTGGATTGATTCTTTGATTTAAATATTGATGACATCTAATGTTTATAATTAAGGCAATGCATTAAATCAAATAATATTTTTATTAATTAATTAATATTTATCTAACATTAAAATAAATATTAAATAATCAAGAAATAGAAGTATCAATCATCCTCCTATTTATAAGTTGAGGAGAAGAGAGACTATGAGTAGTTTTAAACATTATGTCGAAAAAAGAAAAACAGATATAATCAGAATTTATAATAATATTGTTCAAAAAATTTATCATTATTTATAAGACTTTACCAAAATATTTAAGGATTTATCCAGATTTTTAAGATTATACTAAAATATCTAAGAATGTATCAAAACATCTAAATATTTACCAAAATTTCTAAGGGTTTACCAAAATTTGTAAAGATTTTCTTAGTGTCTTAAACTGATCAACTCAATATTTTGGTATACCAAAATTTCTAATGATTTGTCAACATTTCTAAGGATTTATCAATATTTTTAAGAAGTTATAAAAATTTCTAAGGTTATACCAAAATTTCTAATATTATACGAAAATATCTATGAATTTATCAACATTTTTAAGGTTATTTGGAAATTTTGGTAAATCGTTAGACTTTTTGATTGGGCAAAATGTTTGACTTGATCGGTCTGAGACATTAGGAAAATCTTTAGAAACATTGCTCAACCTTTAGAAATTTGGTAAAGGCTTAGAAATATTGAATTTTGTTAAATCCATGGATATTGTGGTATAATTTTAGAAAATTTTATACATCTTTAAAAATATTGGTATGTCAAGATGTTGAGTTGATCGAATCAACTAAGTAAATTTTTAAAAATGCTGGTAAAAAACTCTTATAAATATTGGTAAAGTCTTGAAATTTTTTATATAATCTTAAAAATTCTAGTAAATATTTAGATATTTTAGTATAACTTTATAATTTTTGAAAAATCCTTAGAAATTTTGGTAAGCTAAAATATTTTGAGTTAATTGAGTCTGGGGCACAAAGGAAATCTTTAAAAGCATTGGTAAATTGTTAAATATTTTGATAACTTTAAAAATTTTGGATATTTTGGTATAACCTTAGAATTTTTTTTATAATTATTTAGAAATTTTGATAAACCTTTAGATATTTTGATATAACCTTAAAATTTTTAATAAATCCTTAAATATTTCGATAAAACATTATAATTAACATTTCAATTTTTGTTTTCCAGTAAATCTTAACGGGAACTCATGGGAAACTCTTTGTAAAGAGCACACCCTAGAACTCTCGCTTAAGAAATCCACCCTCTTGTAAGTTAAGGTGGAAGTCCTAAGCCTTTGAGATTCAAGTCCGAATTTCATCATGCGTAATTATTAGTTTAATTTAGGTCCCATCATTATTAATTTAAGTGTTTAACTCAACTTCTTTTTGTTAATTCCCGACCATTTTGGTCCCATGTATTTTCAGATTGGTTTAGACAAAGGCCCACTGGCGAAAGGGGTTGATTTCGGGGAACAGGTGATTCTTTTTCCAACTTAGATTGTTTGTAATTTTTTTTAAAATAACAATAAATTGATACTAATATAGTTATTAAGATTGAAACAAAATTTAAAGATTATTTGTTATATTATTGGAAGGTGGAAGTGTTTAAGAAACAGCTTCAACTTGCAAAGGATTTGAAAAGACCAGCAAGTGTGCATTGTGTTGATGCTTTTCCCGACCTTCTTCAAATAATGAAGTATGCATCATTTCTATGATTGCTCAATCAGAAAGACTTTGAATTTGAAATTTTAATGGTATGATTCTTATTTTGTTTAATTAATTTGAAAATGAAGGGAAATAGGACCATTTCCAGCAGGTGTAATACTCCATTCTTTCCAGGGATCTCCAGAGGTAGTACCTCAACTTACAAAGCTTGGCTCCTACTTTTCATTCTCTGGACATTTGATGCCACTAAAAGAAGAAAAGGCCAGAAAGATTGTGAAGGCGGTAATTTAAATATATTATATGTTTGTCGATACACAGTATCAACGGTAGGGCTGAAGAATGAAGTGTCCCCAGCAGGATTCAAACCTGCGCAAGCAATGCCCACCAGATCTTCTTCCTGGGGATGCCTAGGCCAGAACACTCTTTCCCTCATTTTTCAACCCCACCGTTGATACTGTGTATCAGCAATGTTCTATTAGTTTACATCCCAAACAAAAGAAATGATTAGTGGAATGAACAATGACAGGTACCTTTGGATCGAATATTATTGGAAACGGATTCACCTGATGCCCTTCCAACACACCCTATTTTCTTTGTTCCTGGAAATGCTACCCTTAATCAGCCTGCAAATGTTCATAGTGTATGTCTTCTTCCCCTTTTCTATTTTGAGTCTATAGAATTCAGTGATTAAGGAATGATGAAGTGATTCAATGAAGCAGGTACTTATATATGTTGCATCTTTACTACATATGAGTAAAGAAGAATTGGCAGATATAAGTTTCAAGAATGCGCTTCGTGTGTTCTCTTTCCAGGGTTCAAAAATTCCATTCAAATGATCCTTATTTCAATGCCTATGGGAACCGCTGTATCATTATTAATGTAATCGCCCTTTCATTCCCACCTTGTAATTTGTATGTTTAAAAAGTCATTATCTATACTATATATCCATATTATTATTTAAATTGATTAAGAAAAATCGAATTTACCCTTTGTGTTAAATGATTATAATTATTATTTTGATGTCGTTTCTTCATAATTCTTTAATCTTTTATTTGGGATAAGATTTGAATTTCAATTATCATGTCGATAATAAAAATGAAATGCATATATTATAATAATAATAATTACCAACATTAATCGAAGAGAATACAATCCAGAGGAGAAAACAATCCAATGTTTTTTCATAATTGAAATTGAACTGAATAGATGTGGCTGGATTGAACTACGAAAGACAAAATTGTATTTCTCATTTCTTCTACTATTTTGAATTGATGTGAAATAGAAATGTTTGTATCGATAAAAATGTTAGTAACAATTAATAAGTGTTGGTAAAACATATTTAATTTAATAGTGACAGACAATGCTAAATACAAATAAAAAAGAATACTAAATATTTGATATTTTCTTGTATTTTTTGTTCCCCTCAAATCGTAGTTGTTATTTGTATTTCTTGGCTTTACATCATTAGCCAAACCTTTTCCAACAAAGAAAACGATAAAAATTCATCTTTGTAATAGGCGTCTATTCATTCATTTTCTAGATTTAGCTTTGTTAAAATCGTCCTCAACTTTTTAATCTTATTTTGATGATGGGTTCCATATTTTTTATGGGAAAACATTTAGTGGCAGTGGCAGCCAAAGTGAAAGCAAATCAAGCAAAGCAACGAAGAGTGTAAACGCTAATGCAAGTGAGTTGTGGTTTAGTTGTTGGCACTCACAACTCCAACGAGCTTCTAGTTATTCGTCGCCATGGGGACGACTCTTCAGTAAGTTGTTTGTGTGCGTGTATATGCTTTGAAATATGAATTACATGGAAAATAAAGATCAATTTGTGTTAAATTTGCAGCCTAAAACGGGGGAACATTTGATCGGCCAAACATGCAACATATGTGGAGATGAAGTTGGACTAACAACTGAGGGAGAGTTGTTCGTGGCCTGCAATGAATGTGCCTTCCCTGTTTGTCGTGTTTGCTATGACTACGAGCGCAAGGAAGGGAACCAGACGTGCCCTCGGTGTAAAACCAGATTCAAACGTCTCAAAGGTCATTTCTCAAGACCTTTTCATTTGTTTATTCTCCACAGTTTTAGTGAGAATGGATTCATAATTTTTCAGGCTGTCCTAGAGTGGAAGGAGATGAAGAAGAAGATGGCATTGATGACATAGAGAATGAGTTCAGTTTCGAGGGATCCAACAATGAGCAGCACCATTTTGTTGTTCATAGGGAGCCCCAACTTTCCCTTCTCAGTAATGGTCACAAGGTATTATTACCAATTTGTAATCGAAATCATAAAATTACTACTGTCTATTTCATTCTCTTGCTTGAAATCTGTATCCAGTACTTGTTGAGCCACCTTTGTTCTCATTTTTGTTTTTTTATTTTGTTTCCTTCAACTTTTGGCTTTCCCCACACTGCAAATCCTAAAGGATTTAACAGCTTATGGCTATGGAAGTGTTGCTTGGAAGGAGACATGGAAACAAAAAACAGGAAAATTACAGCTGAAGAATTCGTATAATGGTTGCAAAGATGTATTTCCTGGTGACCTTGATTTACCTTTGTAAGTTGTTTAGTAGAAATCTAATACAGATATACACTCATAGCTCATCACGTTAGAACAAAGCTTGTTCAACAAAGAATGCTTTACTTCATGTTTGATTACAAGTAAACTACTAATAGTTTATTGATTGTGAATATCAGAAGGGATGAAGCTAGGCAACCATTGTCAAGAAAGTTAGGAATCCGATCGAGCCAAATCAACCCTTACCGGATGATCATCATAATTCGACTTGTAGTTGTTGGAGTTTTCTTGCACTATCGAGTGAAGCACCCAGTTGAGGATGCCTACGCTTTATGGCTCGTATCTGTCATCTGTGAAACATGCTTCGCACTTCAATGGATTCTTGAACAGTTCCCAAAATGGCATCCAATCAACAGGGAAACTTATCTCGATAGATTATCCTTGAGGTATATACATTACTCTTTAAAGTGTGCAGATAAGGTGTAAATTCATTAATTTTGTTGATAAATTGAGTTCCCTGTTCTTTTTTAGATACGAGGAGGAGGGGCAACCTTCACAACTTGCTCATATTGACATATTTGTAACCACAGTTGATCCATTAAAAGAATCACCTTTGATGACTGCAAATACAGTTCTTTCCATACTTGCTGTGGATTACCCGGTTGATAAGGTCTCATGTTATGTTTCTGACGATGGTGCTTCCCTGCTAACATTTGAAGCGTTGTTCGAAACATCTGAATTTGCAAGGAAATGGGTACCATTTTGCAACAAGTTTAACGTTGAACCGAGGGCACCCGAGTGGTATTTTTCTCGAAAGGTAGATTATTTCAAAGACAAGATTTTACCATCGTTTGTGATGGAAAGAAGAGCAATGAAGGTAACTTGGACTTCCCAAGCTCATTCCATTTTTATCCTATTATTATTTATAGCTGATCAGTAATCACTTGGTGAAATCCAATGCCAACTGTGATTGCAGAGAGAGTATGAAGAGTTCAAAATTCGAATCAATACATTGGTTGCCAAGGCCCAAAAGGTACCAAAAGATGGGTGGATCATGCAGGATGGAACTCCTTGGCCTGGGAACAATACTCATCATCATCCTGGAATGATTCAGGTTTTTCTCGGACAAGGTGGAAGACATGACGCAGATGGAAATGAATTGCCACGTTTGGTATATGTTTCTAGAGAAAAAGGACCTAGTTTTAATCACCATAAAAAGGCTGAAGCTTTGAATGCTTTGGTAAACTTCTAAAGCTGTCTAAACATCTCGTATATTCTCTAGCAGTCAACAAGATGCAACATTTCAATCTAATAAATTTCCAGTCGTTTATAAACTATAGGTCAGAGTCTCTGCAGTGCTCACAAATGCACCATATCTCTTAAATTTGGATTACAATCACTACATCAACAATAGCAAGGATCTTAAAGGGGCAATGTGTTTCATGCTGGATCCATTGTCAGGAAAAAGAGTATGTTTTGTTCAATTCTCCCAGCGGCTCGATGACATTGATAACCAAGATCAGTATGCCAATAGAAACCCCATATTGTTTTATGTAAGTATATTTGGTTGGTTTATCAAATTTTTGCTTTGTTGAAGTTACTAAATCCTCCATTTTAGGTTAATATGAAAGGTTTGGATGGCATTCAAGGTCCTATATATACTGGTACTGGATGTGTATTTAGAAGAGTAGCACTTTATGGCTATGATGCTCCGAAAACAAAGAAGCCACCTACAAGAACATGCAACTGTTGGCATAAATGGTGTTGTGGATGTTTGTGCTTAAGAAGGAAGAAGAAGAAGCAGCTTAATAAGTTACCAAAGACCGTGATTCAAACAAGACATACTAAACAAGGTGATGAAGAAGCTTTACCACTCATGTCTGCTACTATGGAGGCTGTCGAAGAAGGGGCACTCGAAAAGGTGTTTGGTCAGTCCCCTGTTTTTATTGCATCAACCATGGTAGAAAATGGTGAAACATTCAATGGAGCTAACCTTGCATCTCGGCTTAGAGAAGCCATCCATGTTATCAGTTGTGGCTATGAAGATAAAACCGAGTGGGGAAAAGAGGTAGCAACAATGTTTCTCCCCAAACATCATGCATTAAGTATAGTACAATTGATGCAATCATTTGTTGTGATATAGGTTGGATGGATGTATGGGTCAGTTACAGAGAATATATTAACAGGATTTAAAATGCATAGCCATGGGTGGCGATCTGTACATTATGTTCCTGCTAGGCTTGCATTTAACGGATTTGGTTCAGTCAACCTAGAGGATCATCTGCAAGAGGTTCTGCTATGGGCGCTTGGATCGATTGAAATATTCTTAAGTAGGCATTGCCCTATTTGGTATGGCTATGGAGGTGGTCTCAAGTTGTTGGAACGTATTGCGTACATAAATGTAGTCGTATATCCATGGACCTCTATTCCTCTTTTTGCATATTGCACACTTCCTGCTGTCTGCTTGTTCACAGGCAAATTCATCATTCCAGAGGTATAATGTATACTACATACCTGTTGTGATGTAAACTTCATGATGTTCAATTTGTTTATATATTTTGCAGCTCAGCAGTGATGGAAGCTTGTGGTTCTTGTCGCTTTTCATATGTATTTTCGCAACAAACATCCTGGAAATGAAATGGAATGGAATCAGCATTAACGAATGGTGGAGAAATGAACAACTTAGGGTGATAGGAGCCGTTTCAGCTCAACTGTTTGCCGTATTCCAAGGGCTTTTGAGAATTATGACTGGCATTAACACTAACTCCAGTGTAACTTCAAAGGTAGATGGCGACAAGGGAGATTTCTCCCAACTGTTGGACTTAAAATGGACGACATTGCTCATCCCACCCACAACGTTGCTTATAATAAACATCGTAGGAGCTATTGCTGGTATCGCAAAGGCAATCAACAATGGGTATGATTCATGGGGACCATTTTTTGGCAAATTTTTCTTTGCTTTCTGGGTCGTTGTTCATCTTTATCCCTTGCTAAAGGGTTTGTCGAGGCGACAAAACAGGGCGCCTACCATTGTTGTTGTTTGGTCGGTTTTGTTAGCTTCGATCATTGTACTTGTGTGGGTTCGGTTGGATCCGTTATTGTCCGAATCAGATGGTCCGTCTCTTGTGGAATGTGGGTTGGACTGTAAATGATTGTATTGCTAGTTTAATTAATACAATTTTAATATTTTTTATGATTGATTTTCAATATGTGATCGTTAATAATGAATGTATTAAAAATAATCGATAAATCGTGATAGTTTCGTTATTAGGATTTTACTCTCTTTTTGTAATCTACTAAAACAAATAACCGATAAAAATATGAAGAATGGAGGAGAGACTGAATGTGAAGGAAAAATTGTTGTGGTGTGTGTTGCATACCCCAGATAAAATGTGTTTGGTTCATATGTTTTCATGTTCGGCTCAATTCCTTCCTTGTGTTTTCTACAGCCTCAATTTTATCTGTTTGCTTGCTTAACCTGAAAAAATTAAAAAAATATTTTTTTTTTCAAACTAGACCAATTATATTAAGAATTGATTGAGGTTTCCGTTTAAAGATAGAGGTTGAATCAATTTATCCACAAATTAATACATACTGATTGATCCAAACTAAAAAAACACAGTTGAACTGGTTTTCTCTATTTTAAAAAAAAATTTATTTTTTAGTTTTATGAATTTTTTGTAATTTATTTGATCGAACCAGAAGAACTAATCAAACTAAGAACAAGTAACTTGATTAGTTCGATCATCGGTCTAATTCTAAATAAAAAATTAAAACAATATATATAAAAGAGAAAATAATATGTTTTGTTTTTTTTTTTTATCATATGTCAATTTTTAATTGATTATCCCTTCTAAAAAATAAACTTAACAGCTTAACTAACAATTGAACTAACAGATATACCAACTCAAAAAAAAATTGTCTAAATACCACTTGTAAAAAAAATATTAAGGTATCAAAATGAAAAAAAAGAATATAATTTATATACCAATTTGTGGGTTTAGTGAATACATTCGTAGTGGGTTTACTGAATCACGCATGGCGAGTGAGGGTAATGCATGTCTACCAGGAAGGCAATTGGGTAGTAGACTTATTGGTTCAACTTGCAGCTGAGCATGTGTTTGGAGTTCAGGTTATTTCAAAATCATTGGACGCGATGATATAGATTTTAAAAGATGATAAATAGTTAATACTTGTGTCGGTTTCTGGCTTCCCAATTAAATCCCTAAACTTGACTTCAAGATGTAATTTGATATTTAAATTTGGCCTCAAGATGCAATTTGTTTTTTTTTTTTTTTTGCTTCAATTAGGTATTTAAAGTTGGCTTCATAGTTCAAATTGGTTTAATAAGTCATTTATTGTAAATTTGAATCAAGAAAAGTTCAGGTACCTAATTGGGTCAAAATAAGCATTAGGTACCAAATTGAACCTTAAAACCAAGTTCAAGTACCTAATTTAAAAAAAAAACTTTTATGTACCAATTTGAACATTGAAGTCAAGCTCAAGTATCAAAATACACATTTCCCCATAAAATAACATGTTGGTTTTAGCTTCATAGTTTTTGGGTAAACTACATTATTAGTCACGAAACTATGGGTAAGTTTTCTTTGCGGTCACTTAACTAAAAAAGTTACAATTTGATTACTAAATTATTCAAAAGTTTCCATTTAAGTCATCAGGCTATTACAATTGATGCTATATGGCTTTCTCTATTCACATTGCTTGCACTAATCAAAAGCTCTCTTTCCTCTTTTCTTCTACAATTCAATTTTTTATATGAAACAACTTTGAACGTCATGAATTTACGAACCAAAATTCAAACAACTTCTTTCTCTAATCTCCAATACTAGTTGTCAAATCAACTAGAATCTAATATATGTTCTTTTACTTGTCAATATGTATTGATCCTTCGTACCAATTATTTAATCGTCGTTTAGAGTTTACTGGTAGAACTATAAAAAAACTTAAAAATTCGGTGACTTATATAAAAACTTTTGAATAGTTTAGTGACCAAATTGTAACTTTTTTTAGTTAAGTGACCAAAACAAAAACTTACCCATAGTTTAGTGACTAATGGTGTAATTTACCCTAGGCTTTCTTTGGCCGAACATACCTAAGTTTAGTATTGAGCTTTTAACTCGACTATTGCATCCTCACCACCCGTTTTCTTCTTCAGAAACATAAAACAAGAACCAGCTTCACTTTCCCCCACCTTTAAACCTCTTCAATGGCGAAGACTCTAATAACTACGCGCCCCTTCTTCTTTTCATCAATAAAAGCTAGTCTTTTCCTCAAATCCTTCCCTCTTTTTTCCCACTCCAACAGTATATCCTTTTCCTCTCACCCCACACTTTTGCCAATTAAAAACCATCCAGATTCAAGCTTTTTTGGTTCTTCCAACATTAATAAATCAACCAACAATGTTGAAAAGAAGAACAGGGTAGTTTCCAGAACCAGCTCTCGAATTTTGGGTCACCGCGAATTTTCGATAAAAGCTACTCACGTTAATGATCCTGGATCTATTGACTCCCCCCTCATTCAATCTATGGAGAAAAAGGTATCTTTTCTTTTTTATACTTGTTCTCTGTTTGGTTTAACTTAATTGTTGATTTTTTTTCTTCTCGCGCAATTGCTATTTACTTGCTTCTGTTTAGCTGAAGGAAATGGGGAAGTTCAGTTTTTATTTCTTTCAGGCTATAAAGTTCAATTTGTTGTCAATTTGATCGAATTAATAGCTTTTTAATCTGTTTAGCTGATTGAAACAATATCAAGAGAACGTTTTGATGTATGAAAATAAGAGGATTTCTAAATTAGTTTATTATGCTCAAAGTTACTCGACTTGGACTTGAGTATGAGTGTTGGAATCAGATAGGTGCTAGAAATTTAAGGTGAGTTTTGGATGGGCAGTGCTTTTACTTGCGGATAGTGTAAAAATAACATAAGCTAAACACACCGCACCGTACTGCCCATCCAAAACCACACTTAGTCTCTTAATTGGCCCCTATAGAAATTAAAGGCATTCTTAACATTCTATGAAAGTAAGTCAAAAGAAAAAGGGGAATATGACTATTTATTGCCTCTTATTGCAGTCAAAGGCTCAAAGCCTTCCAGTGTGTCTACCTTATGATCTATGGAAAATCCTAATCCAAGCTTCAGTCATGCTCAAACCCTCATCTAGATTTCAAGAAATTCCCTCCACAAAATTTTGACTTTTTTTTTTAAACTCAAGATTACATTCAATTTCACCAAATACGGAAGGTGGTTTTCATTGATTTGAACATGAGGTTTCAAGGAAGATACCCCTGTTGATGTCAAGAAAGAATTCCCTACTTGTTTAAGTTCAATCATGATGTCCAAAACAAATTTTAAATTGTGACATTATCTCCAGCTAACTTTCAGAAATCATATTTTCCCTTTGTTTACAAAGAAAACAACTTTTTGACAATAAATCAACTTTCAATACATCCTGCTGTTTTCAGTAATTAATTCCCAGGTGACTGCTAAGCATATCTCTCAGAGCTGGATTATAGTCAGGGTTATAGTGCAGTCAATGCAGAGACACGGTGACAATCTTGGAATGAGTCTTTTGAATAATCACTATTAATTGTCTTCATGTATTGGATTCATCTATGAGATGATGAATTAGAGGAGAAAGCATTTGCTCATGGCAAGAACTGACTGCATAAAAATAAGAAATTTTGTTACAAAATTAAAATTTCTTGACAAAAAATATGTTCTTGGACGTTGATCAAATTATATGGTCATGGTGTAGTAAATACATATGAAATGCAAGTTATTTCTAGTTGAATGGTATTGTTCATTTTACTAATACTGCTGTAGCTTGAATTCAGTTTTTGTCTAACATTTCAAAGTTTTCCTTTCATAGTTTCAGTAGAGTAACCAGATTATTTACTATTTCCCATTTTAACTGTAAATATTTCTTGTTCCACCGTTCATAGAGATTGTATAGTTCTTGTCTACATGGATTGTGATCTTATTGAAGTTAATTATTTAATTTGCTTTTCCAGATCAAGGAACATTTGAATGCAGAATCAGTCATTGTAAAAGATGCATCTGGAGATGGTCGGCATGTTTGGTAAGCCATTTTCACTGGTTTAATTAGTTTGTAGACCAAAATACTTAGTTAGAGGTGCACTAGCTTCTTGCTTCATTCTTCCTACTCTTATTGGAAGTTGTAGTCAAACATTATAGTAAATCCGCACTATTAGGATTTTTGAGTAACCTGTTAGTGTATTCTGATGTACTATTATGAGATTGCTCTGTTACTGGCAAGAAAATCCTTATTAGTTCTGTAGGTGTGCAGCAAAGTATATGATTCATTTAGCAACGTCCATGACTCCTGTATGAAAATCACCTTTGTGTGTTAGATTATGATAGTTTCAAGTTATAAAATGGATTGCATGTGTGAATAATATAGCATAGGAGTCATATGACAATGGTGTGGAGGTCAGATTATATGAGAATCTACTATGTAAAACATAATTCTGTTACTTGAACTACTTGGTCTTTGCATTTTCTTCTTTTAGTTAATAAGTTCCTCAAATTCTTTCTTATTCGACCAAATTGGGACTTTGCTTCAAAAACCATGAGCAAGGATATGGGTATGGCACTGGAAATGGCTGTTCTACCGAAAATTGAGAGGGTTCAAAGAAAATCAAACTCACCATTTTGCTGGTTCTTTTGGGTTCTAAGAAGTTTGCTGATGATTCGGAGTTTGCTTTAAACAAATCTGTATGGCATTTTGCTTTATTGCATAAAAACATGTAAATCATTATATAAGATCACTAATATGTGTATGTTAGGACTTCATACATTTGCTCTGATAAATTCATGCAAAGACTGAAGTTCTTATGATGGGAACATGTTAGAAGTTAAAAAATTAAAATAAAAACTATTTCCAAAATAAATTGTTGCTAGAACATGCTAGCATGGGACTAACACTAACATGATAGCCGAATTTATGCACTCTACGAATAACAGTGTATAACTCCTGGTGAGTTCATTTTGATTATGCGGTCTAAAGGGAACAGCTTTGCCTGCTTCATTTGACATTATTAACTTCTGACTGCTCTCAGCAGGACATATAGATGTGTTTAGCTTATGTTTGTGATTTTCAAAAATGAGTAAAACAAATGTTCTGAGGTATAGTTTTAGCAAATTGCACGGTAGTTACAAAATGAAGTTGGAAGCCTAACAAATGGAATACAGACTGAAGGCGAAGCATGGCTGCTAGCTCTAGTAGCCAAATTGACTTTCTCTTTTCTCTCAAAAGTTAAGCAGTTATTTTTCATAGGTCACCATGCATCTGATTATCTGGAATGGCATATCTCTGAGAACTATGGTGTTACACAAACTATAGCGTGTTTATTAATGCAGTCTATATTTACTTAACAGTAGCCAAGTATGAATCACTCTATAAACTGTTTGGCCTTTTGGATCCAAGGGTTGTTTCCGATTAAAGATTGAATGTGCTGTTATCTGATTCTTCATGGCATTAGTTTGCAATTTTCTGGACTGAATCTATATTTGCTTATCGCAGCATTGATGTCATTGCTTCAGCATTTGATGGACAGTCAGTTGTGAACAGGCAGAGGATGGTTTACAAAGCCATATGGGAGGAGCTACAAAACACAGTGCATGCAGTAGACCAGATGACCACTAAAACCCCCAGTGAAGCAGCAGCCAGTCAAAAGTGATCATTTAAGACCTGAAAGCCAAATTCGTTTTCCTTTTCTTATGAAGGGTGGTTAATAAGAATTTGTGTTCTTCATCTCCTTCATATTCCATTGGCTTGAAACCTTATTGGTAAAAGTTAGACTCTGCTTACACTAGAAAAGGGGAAGACAGTCCCCCCCCCCCTTTTTTTTCTCTCCCACCAAGCAAAGGATGGAATTTGTTGCTACACATTGCCATTGGGCATTCCTTTAAAAAAAAAAAAAAACACCAATAGGTATTTCTTTAAATAGGTTTTTTTTTTTTTTTTTATGGATGAAAGTATTTGAAGTTATACACTGTTATTATTAAATTAGATGATGCTAGTTTTGTAGCTACATTTGAAGTTACTGGTGTTTGGTTTTGGGTATTGAAGAACACCCATAAAGGTTTCTTAAAAAAGTAAACTTTTAAGTGAATTGAATTTGAAGTTATATTTTTTTAAAGATGTACCCACTTATAGAGTTTTAACTTAATTTTTCTCTACAATAACACTACTAATTAGATGATCAAAGAAAGAATTCCCAATAACTATATGATCTTAATTTTAATTACAGTTGCCATGTAAACATAGGAATCTATAATAACTGGGAAGTTATGACCTCACATCCTATGCTAAGGATAATGTAACCTTCAATCTTTTTAGATTATGGTGAAATTTGTTAACACAAACATTTTGTTTGTCAATTTTTAATAAAACTAATCTAATTTTAATTTAATTAATTTATAAAATCACCTTAAAAATAATTTTAAAAGATAATATTTAATCAATCTTACTAAACATATCGCACTAGAATAGGCCTTGCTAACTATGCCTCAACCCCCGTGCCTAAGACAACCTTGCTCATAGGTAACACCTTGCCATGTACGATCCTCACCAATACATGGTCGACACCACCCTATCTCACCGAAGAATGGTGCTGAAACTTCTCCTTGCATGAAACACATATGGAACTATATCAAGTGTACACTAATCCAATCACAGTTGGATCACTGAGTCCATCAATCTCATTGTCACCTCCCTAAGAAGTCCATTATGTCCCTTAAAAAGCCAACCATGATAAACTAGCTTGGACAAGTGTCAAAGCCTAAGTTGTCAAAGCCTAAGGGCTATGTGGTAACTGAGCTTTCCTATAAATGCCGTTCCTTCACCTTAGGAAGGCTCTATTCTCCTTTAATTACTTTTTCTTATGTGTTCGCCTTGCTTAACTTCTATCTTAAGCGACTCTCAGCACACCTTCACCATGTAAATTACCATCTCCCATCTTCTTTCGCATTTAACCCTTAACAAATTGGTACAGTAAGATGGATGACATGGCTCATCTTGATGAGAATACCCCCATGAATCCCACTAGGTGCAGATCCACATAACCATTCTTGCTCCTCCCTAATTCATCAAAAAGCACGTTGTCCCGTTTTGATGCACATGATGAAAGAAGTCAACATGGGGCGTGTAACAATTTTACTAGGTTTAGTCCATTGAATTTGTTACGAGCATACATTTAAGTCAGATTGGAGATCAGGATATCTATGAGACATCGCCTCCAATGAAACCTAGCTGGTTTGTTGTTAATCGAAATCAACTTGCTAGTACATGTATGATTGACACGTGAACCGCCTTTAATCTATCTCATCAAAAGTAGGTGTTGGCATAAAACACACGTGAAACTTCATCATGTCCACACTAGTCTAATATATTCGAATCATCAAATCTATCAATATCATCCCCATCTAGCGAACAAAGCTATCATGTTCCTTAAAAAGCCAACCATGATAAGACCAGGATGGATATGTGTCAAAGCTTGAAGGCAAAAGGGTAGCCAACCTCACTAATAAATACCTTACCTTGACCTTAGGAATTCTCTCTTCTCCTTCAACTACTTTTCTTCTTATGTGTTCACCTTACCTAACCTCCATCTAAAGTGACACTCAGCACATCTCCACCGTGTGAACCGTCATCTCCCATCTTCTTCCTCATTTCACCCTCAACAAATTTAAAATTCAAATCATTTTAGATCTCTAGAGTACAATAAATTTTAAACCAAAATGATACATATTTAAAGTGTGTTTGATAAATTATTGAAAATTTTTAACATTTAATATTTTAAATGTGTTCAGTAATCATTTTAATTTTGTACTTAATATAAAATTTCCAACAAAAAAATGTTCAATAAGATAAGTAGGTATGTATCTACTTAATGTAGAAAATATTAAGTATATTTTATTTTATTAAAAATCTAAAATGAATTATATTTTTTTTTAAATATTCAAATGATCATATTTATCTTTCATCTAAAATAATATAAAATATTATATTAATAAAATAAAAATATTTTTATCTTATAATTATTTAATTATATTCAATACTTATATTTACTAATTTATCAAATAATTTTCAAATATAAATTCAGTATAAAATTCATTACATACTTTTTTTTTAACACTTAAAATTTCAGTTTATCAAACACAGACACAATCATAAATATGATTATCTTAAATCTTTTTCTTTTCACAATTTTATTTATAGACAACCTCTAATTCATATCTATTTTTTTTATAACCACAAAAATTAACATCAATTCACATAGATTTGTTAATATTGTGGAGGAAATGGTATCAAATTTGTTCAAAACAAGAACCAATTTGATATAAAAAAAAATGAGAAAAGGAAGAATCTATAAAAGGGACAGGGAGAGGAGCTTAAGACTTACTGAAACCAGATGCAGCCAAAGAAAGAAGTAGTCGTGAACAAAATTGTTTGGGCTGCTGAATCTATCACTTTCATGCAAAACTTAAAGAAAAAAGTAAAAGAATATTATTCATTATGTATGATAGTGGTGTGTCCACTCAACATTTCATTATTATTCCTCCTAAAGTTCCAAAATAACTCAAAAGCTTATTCATGCTCCTCTAATCATTTCATTCTAAAAGAACTTTCAAAACAAAACCCAATTGATGAGTCCATAAAATAAAAAGGCTATTCTATAATTTTATGTATATTGTATCCTTTAAATTTAAATTATTTATATTTGGTCAAAAATATTTTATATTCCATAAAACTTATATATCACATTATGTTTGTTGTGTGTGAAATTATTGGATGTAAAAAAATAAATTATAAAAATCATTGTTTTCCATGAGAGTACAAAATTGTTGTTACACGGTCAAGTGGCAGTTCGGCTGTCCTGTCTTCATTTCATAAATCAATGGATGTTGGTAAGTTGAATGATTAATGGGAATTGGAAAGTCAATTCTAATTCCCCCTACTTCCTTCCTACCTCCTTTGTTCTCTCTCACTCTCATCTTCTTTAGCACTTCTTTTAAGCTAACAAACCTGAACCAAATCCCAATCCCAATATTCCTTTTCATTTTGCCAAATGCCTATCCACAAATGTTAAATGGGGTTTCCCTATATCTTAGTTTTGGAGAAATAAATAAGGAAAGATATGACTATCCGTGATTATAGTCGTAAACAGATTTATTTATGAATCGATTTTTTTTACTTTCATTCAAGTTTAATTTTATCTTTTTTTTAATTAAAAATATTATCATTATTGGTAATTCCATCAAAATTTGTAAATTTAACAAGTTCATTTTTTATCAATTATATGTAGAATTGTACGAGGATAATCTAATCAATATGCCAAGTCGATAAATTTTGATAGAAAATACTAACCATATTAATTATAGGATTCTTTTTTAACTTTTTAAATATAAGGATTAAATCTCAAATTTAATCAAAATATAGGGACCAACATGGTTTATTTTTTATAATGTGAGGTTGTAGAAGTTTGGATCTAAACTCTCATTCAACCCCCTAAGCAATTTTAGATCCACAAATTAGATTTAGAGTTCACAAAATAATAAAAAGTAATACAACCATGCATACGGGTCGGATCTAGACAGATGTAGTTGTAGGAAAGGGAGCAAATATTTCTTGAAACATGGAATAAAAAGAAGTACAATTTAGCATGTGGGCAAAGCAACATGCCAAATTCAAACCCATTTTGATTTGCTTCTTCCAAGATGAAATTCATTTAATGGGATTCCATTCCATAAAAATATATGCCCAAATTTTATTATGATTAAGTTGCAAGGCACAGCTAGCAAACTTTCCTCCATTATTGCATTCTTGTTTCCTACCCTTAAACTTACCCTAATCTCCTTCTACATCATTTTTATATTAATTTAGTGTTGTAATCGTAACTAAAAATATTATGAAAGATGAAATACAAGAATAAAATAAAACCTAAACAATAAAATATAATCTAATTCTTCGTACAAAAATTTTCATAATACCTATATATATATATATATATTTGTTTAGTAATTCTTAGGATCATACTTTATATATACATGTCTTGTATGTTTTAAAGATATCAAACATTAAATTTTACAATTTGTTTTTCCAAAAGGAAAAGAATAACTCCCTGAAGTAGATGCTGAATTTACTTTCCTGATCTTCTCTGTACTTAAAGTGAAAGGTGTTACAGACAGGCCCTACTTTTTTTTTTTCACTTTAAATAGCTGGCATAGATTAGGATTTCCCAACTCTGTAATGGATGAAAAGTTTAGACCATTCATGAAACACACAGTAAATAAAAAAAATACCTGGAGGTTTGATTGATGAAATAATTTGAATGAACTTACAATTACTGAATATTTCAAGATCTTCACTGTATCATACAGAATAAAGTGAAGTTTAGACATTTGAGAAGATAAAGGAATATTGGTTCAGTAAATGTAAGAATCTGAGATCTCCATTATGTTGTGTCTCTGATATGTTACAGTGGGGTAAAAGAAAAAAAAAAAAAAAACTGGGTTTTTATACACAGAAAAATTGACTCTTTTTTTCTTTTTTCCAATTTGGGTGCAATCTGAAAATTCAATTTCTCTCTTTTTCAAACCTTGGGAACATGAATCTTCCTGTAGAAATAGATCTCTTCAATGCTAAAGGACTTCTAACCAAATTGAAAACCCCATTTCTGTGATTTGACTTGCAATCATATTCTGATGCATCAAATTGTTTTGAGGATCCAATTCCCATTGATGATTGCAATTCATCCTCATCTTCTTCACTGATGTGCAATATGTCAGCAATGGACATCATTTGTCCTTGTGAAAACATTGTAGAACTCATTGAAACTGATCTTCTCAGTGGTTGGATTGGATCCTCATCTTGTCTGATTTCCAACGCCACCATGTCGGAAACATCGTCTTCACCTGCTGTTGTTTTCCCAAAATCTTCATTAACAACAAGGCTAACAACAGCTTCTTCTCTAACACCACTTTCCAAATCCTGGATCACTGAAATCGCTTCATTCCTTTGTTGATACACAATTGCTGATACACCAACATTCCGGTGCCCTTCCTGGACCGTAGCAGCGGCGGTGGCGGGCTGGTTGGTGGATGTAATATTGGCACGGCAAAGGGGGCAACTGGAGTGAGATTTTAACCAAGTATCAATACAAGGGACATGGAAAGCATGGTTACATTTAGGCAACAATCGCAAACTCTCATCTTCCAAGAACTCACTTAAACAGACGGAACAATCAGTTCCTTCAATTAAACCCTCATTTTTCTTGAACTTACAAACCGTAATAGCCTTAATAAGGGTTTCATCTAAGCCTTGTGAACCAGGTTGCCATCCATCATGGTTGACTTCATCCCTGTTTTCATTGAAATCTAAGCTTGTATGACTTTGCCTACGCCGTCGGCAATACTTGGAGATGATGGTGTAGTAACTTACCAAGATGAATGCGCTAGCCAAGATCCCAATTAATGCTATAATTAGAGGTGAGAAATCAGTGGAGGAATCATCATCATCGGCATCAACGGGAAAAGGAGGGGGTGGGGGGAAAATGAAATAACACCATTGAGGGCAATACATGCTACAAATACCTTGCGAACAATCTTTGTAAGTTTCATAGGGTAACCAAGTATTTGGGGTGTTTGATGATGAACTCATTTTCAACTTTAAGTTTGGATTTGGAAGAAAAGAAAAAGAACTACAGAGAGAAAGAAAGTGGTGGAAGGGGGGGGGGGGGGGGAGGGGGAGGGCTTAGAGGGGAAGGGAAAGAAAGTAGAGGAGATGGGAAGTTGAGGTGTCCATCTCCTTATCTCCTACTTTATTCTCCTTATATTTATATATTTGATACAAACATAATCCTAATAACTACGCAAATGTTTTAAATTTTATATGTTGTAAATTACTAAACTATAAATTTATAAATTTATGAATTAGTATAGTTTAAACATTTGGTTTTTTTTTTCCTTTTTACATGGATTGTTTTATTTGACAAGGGAAATTAAATATAAAATTAAAAAAATATTGAATCGATTTTACTCAGAGAGATTATAGTTAATAGGATGATAGAGTTGCAATTAATTAATCAACTTTTAAAATATAATTGGAGTATATAAATTCAACATATTTTTAAAGATCACATTAAAATTATTAATCATATGATTAAATTTCACTAGTTTGTAATTATGACTGTGCTTTGTATAAAAAAATATAAATCTAATTTTTGTCAAATATCCAAAAATGACTTAAATAATCTCAAATTATGAATTCCTTTATACGAAAACGAAGTTCAGAAATGAAATGGCTAAAGTACCGTCCAAGCTTTGGTATTGGTTGGTAAAGTGTAGGTGAGTGGACTGGGTTATGATTCCAAGACAAAGCAAATAAAATTACCAACCGGCTAACCAATGGAATTTTGCCACGTTTACAGAAAAAATAACATATTAATGAGTTTGAGTACATGTGAACAATGAAATTTGTGACACCCATTAAATATATGTCCTCTGGGTGTAGGCATTATTTATTAGCAGATGACGATAAGAAAATAAAGTAGAGCTGCGGCTTCTATTTTCAATATTTTATATCATGCTTATGCTCCAATAATAGACTCATTTAATTTCATAACACCCTCATATGTTTATATAATCTTTTCATTTTAAAATAATCTGATCAGATTTGAATTCATACAAATTGTATTAATAAAATTTAAATTTATTATTCATTAAAATTTTTATATTTTAATTTTATTATACACATTTTATTATCTCTATCAGCTGTATATTTATACTTACTATTAATAAAACAATTGATTAAGTTGATATAACAAATTAATCGGGTACAAACTCAGTTAGGAAATAATTAAATATCCTTTTACTAAAGAGTTACTATTATTATTTTGACAGTTTTTTTCTTTGTCTTCTCATATTTTTATATAGTTTTCAAATAAAGAATTAAAACAACATATCTAAGGATTAAACTCGTGTTTAATGAATTTATGATCAAATTCTTTACCATTACACCAATAATAGTTCTTGACTAATTTTTTTTTAAAATTATACATTTTTAATATTGAATTTTCTTTTCAATAACTATAGAAAAATGATAATACCATGATAAATAATTAAAGGGCATTTCATATTCTTAATATGATATTTATCTATTTTAATTTTTTTATTTTAAATACACATTTATGTTTTATATTTGTAGTTTCCATACGCATACGTGTGTGATAGAACTTCTAGCATATAAAATGATCGATTGAGTTGATAACATGAGTTAACTTGACACCAACTTAGCTATGAAATTACTAATATACATTTACTTTGAAGGGTAATTAATATTATTGTAAGAGTATATTTTAACTTTTCATATTTTTATATAATTTTCAAATAAAACAACAAAAAATCATTATTTGAGAATCAAACACAAAACCAACAGTCTTATATATATATAAAAAAAAAACTCTTGCCACTCTCCTAATAATTATTTATTGAAACATTTTATAAATATATTTTTAATATAAATTATTTTCGTGTGATAAAATCTAGTCTTTATAAAATAAATTTCAATGTTGCATTTCAATGTCCTGAACATGACATAAATCGGTTAAATGTATTTAAAATATAAAATTAAACGAAACTAAAAGTGTCAATATTTTTTGATCGAGTCTTAACTCGATTGACATTGACATTGTTGTCAATGTAGAATGATGAGGATTCAAATGTGCTTCAGCTGGCATTTACCCTTCTATTTAGGATTGAGAGAGGCTATGAATAATTCTAGAGATTAAATTGATTCTTTTTAATAATATAGAGACTAAATAGATTCATTTAATTGTAGATGGACTAATTTGATTAGATCCCTATAATATAGAGACCTCCCAAATATTTTATCCTTGAATATCCGAATACATATCTACAAAATTATGTAGCTAAATACTGAAAAATATTGAGAAAAACGATGATATATATTTTTTATATACATACTTTTAATTATAAAAATGAAATACACATTTTTTATTATAAAAATGCAATACACAATTTTTAATTATAAAAATGTAACAAATACTTTTTAAACATGATATAAATTTAAATATTTAAAAAACAAATTAATTAAAAAACTGAATTTTTTTTCAATTTTAAAATATGTTAATGTTTAATTTTTTTTCAATATTCAAAAATAATAATTAAATTATTTTACAAAATATTTAAAATTTCTAAATTTAAATTTAAATATTTAACATTGTTATATCCCATTTTACCTTTTTATTTATAACTAATGTTTAATTTTTACGTTCAAAACTTCAAATTAGTATTAAAAGGCAAATATTTAATTAAAAATATTTTGTTGAATAGAATTAATAAATAATTATATATATATATATAATTTATGCATTCTTAACTTATAAAATTATCATTTATCTTTAAAATTTTGAATTACTAATTTTTAACAAATAAATATTTTCAATATATAGTTGACTCAAATACCTTTAACACGGTTAATTTTCAAAAAATAAGAAAAAATAGATAGAAAAGAGAGTGAATAGGAGAGGGAGAAAGGAAACAATAATTTTAGTTCATATACCAAAAAATTAATTGCCTCTCCTCTCTTTCTTTGCTAAAAAGCCAAAGAAGGAAGTTTTATGAAAAATTGAAATTCGGTTATGGTTGTTACTATAACAGTTGTATCAATACGTACTATTTCATTAAACGATAGACATCTCCATATCTCAACTATCAAAGTACCGTTTTGACCTTTTAAAACAAAACTCACCATTTCATTTAATGTTTGACACTAAACGTTTCGTTTAACTAACAAAAATAATAGAAAGAAAAGCAACCCATAACAAATCAAAAGGAAACCTTTTGTTTTAGGTCTAGAATGAATAACTCTTTACCTTAATTAGATGGACCAATTCGCGATTCATAATTAGGATAGAAATATGCCTGATTATCTTGAGTAGTCATAATTGGGGTTGTTCTTAATCGATTAAGTCTACATTATTGGCATAGGAATATAACTTAAAAGTTAGATTAAATTAGTTGTTTAATTTTAGTTCAACTCTATTAGGATAAATTGGATGAAGGTTGATCAATTAGCTAACGCATTGGATGGAATTGAAATCCTAGAATTTTACTATTGATTAATTATTTGATTCAATTTGAATTGATTATTTTCATTTTTTATTAAATTAGTCAAAAAGATTTATTATTAATTAATTTAAATAAGTTTTAGAGATATTTAATGATTGGCGTATTAATTAATGAAATCGATATTTTATAATATTTATAACAATACATAGACTTACGTCCATTAACATCTATATCAAAATAAATATGCTAATATTTAGGATTTAACTAATAAAAAATATAAACAAACTTTCAATGTCATTAAAAACATGACATTTCTCATACTTAATTTAATAAAGTGGGATTCATGACCCATATGCAATCACATGTCAGTCTCAACTTGCATTAATTAGAGTTGTGAATGTGCAAATCTTTTAATTTCTAATTGTCTTGAAATATGAATAGATAAAGACTCATCACCATTATTGGATTTGGTTTCTTGGAGAAAGAGTACCTTTTTTTTACTAATATCTTAAAAGGACCAAATTTGTTTTTATTGTAACTTTGGGTTTCAATTTTTAAATTCCAAATAGATTATTATTCCAACTAAAAATTAATTTAGGCTAAAAGCTTATCAAATATAAATTAAGAGTTAGCCAATACAAATTAAAAATATAAAATTATATATTAAAAGTTTGAAACATTATTTGAATGCAATAAAAGCATAAGAGTTCACCTAAACCCTAAAATAAAAAAATTGTTAATTTTTTTTTACCAACAGCACATGGATTGAGATTATTCATAACAATGTTCAATTATATATTTGACATCATGTTTTTTTAAGTTTAGGTATTTATCTCATTTAATTTATAAAACATGACATGAGATATTTCAATAGAATAACATGAAATATACATTTTCCTATATAAGGGTTATCAGAGTAGTTATAAATAATTGTAAGTAGGAGCGAAACAAAAAAAGTTTTTAGGAGACAAAATTAGATTATATATTTTTAAAATAATAAAAATGTAATTTTATTATTATTAATTTAAAATTTTAAAGGATTTAAATGAAAATTTTCTATTTTAAGGAGATCGGAACCTTTCTAGCCCCCATTAGATTCGCCACTGATTTTAAGTATTGTATAAAAAAAATACATTTTGACAAAAAAATATAACGAACAACATATATCGATTTAAGGTTTAGGGAACATTGTCATAGTCAATACAAGACTATCCCGAATTCTATAAACAACATGAATGGCATTGCATTATATACCCAAAACTTGCACTCTAATTCAACATGTATTAAATGGAGAAGAGATTGTATGAAATTATGACTCCACATCATCTTCATCCCTTTCCAATAAGGGAATGACAAATTAGATTTGCAATAAAGAATGACTAATTAGATTTTTTTTTCTCTTAATTTTTAGCATTTTTAGTTGGATTTCAATTTTTCCAAGAATAAAAAACTGAAAATCAAAAAGAAAAATCTGATTTGCCATCCCCTCATTGAAAAGGGATAAAAATGACGTGAAATTACAATTTCATATAATTTCTCGTCGCATACCACATGACTCAATCAATGTAAAATAACTGATGGCACTAATTTAAAGAATACAAAAATTAATGTATTACCCATTCCATTCCATTAGAACCTGTCAAAACATATTGTGTTGAGAGCCCAGTCACTCTAAGTACTTTGATCTGCACTATCACCCAATTAAAGATGCAGTTATATCAGATGTTAATAAGTCCACCATTCTGCCACAAATTTCTTAATCTAGTTGTACGTAAAATGCGGAGCATGGACTGTTGGTATTTATTAAAAAGCACCAGTTTTATCACTCACCCTGAAAAGGAACATACATGATTTTTCCAACTTAATTTCTTATTAGTCCTTTCGGGCCTTTGACCCCAGTAAGGTAAATTTGTAGTTTAGTTCTTCTAAAAACTGCAAAATTATAGACTAATATTGCCTTAGCTAATCATTGGTCGAATTAGCCAAGTGGATATTAATAATGCCTTTCTAAAAGGAGATTTGTCAGAGGAGGTGTACATGCTTCAGCCTCCTGGATTTGAGAAATATGCTGTAGATGGTTATGAGTTGGTCTGCAAACTACACTAGGCGTTGTATGGCTTAAAACAAGCCCCGAGAAGCTGGTTTACTAAGCTCAGACAGTTTTTACAACAGCTTCAATTTAAACATTCAAAAGCTGACTCATTTTTGTTTGTTTACAAGCTCAATGGTGTTACTGTGTATCTCACAGTATATGTGCATCATATTTTACTGGTAGTTCAGATACGATGATCAGTGATGTGACTAGTCACCTTCATGCTAAATTTTCTCTCAAGGATCTTGGTGTAATTAAGTATTTTTTGGGCACTGAAGTCAAGCAGATTGGAAGTGGTGTTGTGTTACAGCAAAAGCAGTATACTACTGAGCTACTACAGAAAGTTCATATGGAGAATGCCAATTCAGCTGCTACACCAATGGTCGTTTCTCGCAAACTGTCCAAGGATGCAGTTATCGAAGCACTGTTGATGTGTTGTTATATGTCTGTCACACTCCACCAGATATCTCATTTAGTGTTGGCAAAGTTGCACAGTATATACAAGCACTGTCAGGCTTCCTCTTCCCCATGTTTAATACTAAGACCCGCCATGTCTTCCTCCATGGTATCCAAGAAACAAGACCGGCAGAAGAAAGAAAAAGCAAAGATCAATAGAAGAAACTAGCCATAAATAATTTGATCCCAAGTATTTACTTTAATATTTTGTTTTATTCTCTCATGATCCTATTAAAAAACTCAAATATAAAAACACTTCTTTAACAATGTTTAACTTTCCTTCTTGTTCTTGCTTATGTTTTGATTTGGTCCATTGTTGTTTGTCTTTCATTTTGAGTTTATAGTTCAAAACAGTAACATTCAACCATGACAAGCAGAAGAGCTAAAGGTTTATAGTATTGAAAGCATAATTAAGTCCTGCAGTTTCAATTAATCACATGAAAAATAGTTTCTGTTCATATTATCTAAACCTTTGATAAGGTACACACAGGTGCTCAAATCCGAATCTCTTAGGATGAATAACATTCTTTTTACCACTGGAGCCATTTGTTGAGATCATGAAAGAGAGAATTTAGAGAAAGAATAAGAGAAAAAAAAGAAAGAAAGAAATCGAAAAGGAAAAGGAAAGTTAAAAGAAAATGAATAAAATTGATCGAAAGGAAAAAAAGAAAACATAAGGATTTGCTATGCAACTTGACATAAAATTTTCGGATGATTGAGTAAGTCACACCAATGCCATTACACTATTAAGGCCTTAGTAATCAAAATGTAAAAATTGATAGCGTTGGTCATCATAGCATAACCTTTTTAAAGTTTGATGTCCAAAATATATTTTAAATCATACATAAATAAGTAAATTTATATCATCTCACTGTTAATTGCAATTAAGGGTTTATTAATGTTGTTTGAATTAGGTCGGATTAATCGGTTGGATTGGTTGAACTAAGAATCGACCCGGGTATTGATTCGAAAAGTGACTTTAAATCGATTAGATTGCGAATCGATACAAACTGACTTAAAAATTGATTGATCGACGATGGAATCGATTCAACCAAAAAATTTAAATTTTTTGAATTTTTAATATATTTTTTTAATTGGATCGATTGGTCCGACAAACTAATGGCTTCATCGATTCAACCATCGATCTGGTTTTAAAAAAACATTGAGCTTAGTGATCAAAATGTAAAATTGACAAAATTAGTGATCATATTGTAACTTTATAAAATTTGATGACCAATACATAATTTATACATACATAAATAACTAAATTTATAGTTTAGCCAAAAAAAATTTCTTGGGTAAACTATACCCATGATCACTCTACAATAGGGTCTGTCCTATCTTCGTTATTTTAATTTTTTTTCTCAATTTAATCACTCTAAATAAGATAATTGTGAGAATTAGTCACTATCGTTAAAATTTTCGTTTTCTTTTATCGGATTGCTAACGTGGCACATTAGCCCATTGAGTGACTTACATGTGATATTTTTGTGTTGATTTTTGACTTAAAGTTTAGGGATCTCTCTATAAAATTTAGGGGAAATTTTTGGACTAATTATAAGGTGTTCCTTAAACTTTAGTCAAAAGTCGACAAAAAATGCAACGTGTCAGTCACTCAATTTGCTAATTCTACGTAGACTTGTCTATGGGCCAGGTCAATCGGCCCAAAGGCCCGCTCGAAAAGTGAGAGGGTTTAAAAAATATATAGGCCCGAAAAATGGACTTGAATAAAAGTAAGGTCCGTTTTCTAAACGGGCCGAGCTTTTGGTAAGTTTTTTAGCTCGAACGTGACCCCGACCCAGCCCGAATTTGTAAAAAAAATTGTTGCTGCTTTTTACTATTTTGTCATTGTTTTGCTATCATTTTGCTATTATATTGATGCTATTTTGTTGTTATTATTTGGATATTGTATAACTCCACTTATTGCTGCTATTTAAGTATATTTTTTTTAAAAAAAAATTTATTTGTTGGGAAACATTTATTTTTATGTTTTTAGTATATTGATAAATAATATTTTTAAAATTTATTTTATATAAAAATAATATAAGAAATTTTAATACGGACGGGCTAGGCTCGGGTTTTAGCATTTTTATCCGGGTCAAGCTTAGGAAAAATTTTAAGTCCATTTTTCGAGTTAGGTCGAGCTCAAGTTTAGAAAATGGGAATAAATCTTTTACTTGTCCCGGCTTACAACTCTAATTTTCTACATTAGCAGTCCATCAAAAGAAACGAAAATTTTAACTGTAGTGATTAATTCACACAATTATCTTATTTAGAGGGATTAAATTAAGAAAAAATTTAGAAGGACCAAAATAGGACAGACACTATTTTAGAGTGACCCTGAACGTGGTTTACCCAAAATTCTTTTTGGTGTAAAAGAAAATGTGAATTTGATAAATTCACAAAACCTCAGTCAGACAGTCACTGCGATGTGCGATCACTAAATATTGAAGGAAAAACCAAAAACCAAAAACCAAAAAACCTCTCAACTCCTCTATTCTTTTGATCAAATTCAAGATTCGCCCCTCTTAATTTCACTCGAATTTCCAGGTAACCCTCTACGATTAGATCATCGGAGTAAATAAGACCTCCAATTCGGCCGGAGAGAGTTGGGGTTGCGGCCATGTGAGAAAGCCGACGGAGCGCATTCGTAAGTCCAAAGAAAAATAAGAGAAGGAAATGTCGCAGCAGCAGATGAACAACAATACAAGTAGTAACAATATTCCGGTGAGCGAGAGGTATTGGACTTTAGTTGATAAAGCTGATAAGAAATTTTCGAAGATCAGAGACTTGCCTTACTATGAGCGCAACAGGTATATAATATATCTATATCTATATATAATTTTTTTGTGAAACTTTTCTTTACTTTTATCATCGTTTGGGAATTAGGATTTTGTAGTTTTTAATTTCTTTGATTTTTCTGCAATTTTAAAGGTAAAAAATTTAATTGGAGAGAATTTTTTTTTATAAAATCTATTTTCGAGAATGGTTTATTTAGGATGTTAAACCAAATTATTGGATTATGCAAACTTAAGTTTTCATTTTCCTTTATTTTTGCAGGTTCGATTTGGTTGTTAATTTTGCCTTTTCGTTTATCTTTCCTGAAACAGAAAGCAAGAATGCATTTGGATGCGAAACCAAATTATGATTCAAACCACTAAAATTGAAGTTCTAACTTTTTTCTGATAACAAAATGTATATTTTTAATGAATATTGAATAATTTTGTTGTATTGATAATGCATTTTTGTCATTCCTTTTTAATTAATTATGATTTTACTTTTACCACTTGCTTTTGCCTGTTAGGAATTATTTGGGAAGGGAACAGAGAATTGTAGACGATGATTCTTCAAACAGATAATTGGAGAACTTTAGTTACTTGAAATAGTGTGGTTCTTTTATTGTGTAAATGGAACTATAATTTGAGGAACATTAATTGAAAGACAATTTATTAATGAACTTGGCGTATTTGGTTTTCTACTTCATAGGTACGATACATACTTTTACAAGGTTTTCAAAGTCTACACTCAGTTGTGGAAGTTTCAGCAGGAAAATCGGCAGAAGCTAGTTGAAGCAGGACTTAAGAGATGGGAGATTGGTGAGATTGCATCACGAATTGGTCAGCTTTATTATGGACAATATATGCGAACAAGTGAAGCGAGTTACTTGTCTGAGGCATATATCTTCTATGAGGCGATATTGACAAGGGAGTATTTCAAAGAGGGATCATTTCAGGATTTCAATCTTGCAAATAAACAATTGAGGTTTCTGGCTAGGTTTTTGATGGTGTGTTTGGTTCTAAACCGGAGAGAAATGGTGCATCAATTAGTTAATCAGCTGAAGATGTTGGTTGATGAATGCAAGAGGACTTTCCAGGTCTTTATGACATAACAATGCATGCTTAATTTTGCAGGGCTACATTTCTACAGCCAATGAAATATAGATGTGCCTTAAATAAAACTGCATTTAGTGAAGATGAAGTTATTTATATGCTTTTTTCACTTTTTTTGTGTGGGGGGGGGGGGGGGGAGATTGACTTTTGAGTTATGGAAGAAAGAGGTAATCAACATAATTAGTAGTATATCATGGAATAAACAAGTCATAATAAATATTAAGCATGAGGTTTGATGTGTGGGTTTGAGTGAAAGATATGTTACATCTGTTTTTTTTTTCCTCTTAAAATTAATCCAAAGTTTCACTGAGAATATAGTAATCTTTGAATGTGGAAGTAACTATAATCCAATGTTTTAAAATTTCCATGGTTCCTGTGATTTGTTGATGGTTTCATTCAGATGTTAGATGGTCTTTTAGGAACCTCCAAATCTCCTGTTAATATTCAGATTTGTTTTTTTTTTGAATGACAGTGATTACTTGTGTCCAGATTAATGATTGTAACCCAGTTTCTCTCCAGGACACTGACTTTAAAGAATGGAAGCTGGTGGTTCAGGAGATAGTAAGATTTTTGAAAGCTGACACCGCTTTTATGAATATCAGGCCTTTAAGGTATAGTCTTGTACTGGACCCCCACCCAGATGTTCTACCTCATGTTGCTGCACCAGTTGCAAGAAAGAATTTGAGATTGCGGGATGCTGTGCTGAGCAGCTACCATCATAACGAGGTTAGGGATGGTTTTGTTTTTTCTCTGTCTTCCTCATAAATGGTATAGCGTCTGCTATATATATATATATATATATAGCTTTAACTGTTGAATTAATTTTGCCACATCCATATGTAATGAATTGAAAATAGTTTGTAATCTATCTTTTCTACTATTTACTCTCAATCAGGTCAAATTAAAAATGTTGAATTCATTTTCTACTTTCGTCATAATGAATTAAAAATAGTTTGTAATTTATCTTTTTCTCCTGTTTATTCTTGATCAGGTCAAATTTTCGGAGCTCACACTTGACACCTTTAGGATGCTTCAGTGCTTGGAATGGGAGCCCAGTGGTTCTTTCTACCTGTCAGCTGGTGGTAAAAGTGGTCAGAATGGAGCCTTAGGATCTAGTCGCATTAACCACTCCCAAGATATTTCTGATCCTACTTTGCCACCTAACCCGAGAAAAGCTGTATTATATCGTCCATCTCTAACACATTTTATTGCGGTAAGTTTAAAACCTGTGATTAGACGTTGTTTTCCAGGTTGTAGTTTTGGGGCCGTTTAGGTTGCTGTTGGCTTCCAAAATGCCGCTTTTAGTAGCCAACGCATCCTAAAGGCTGTGTTTTGAGGAGGTGATATGTAATTATTACAATAAGATGGCAATAGATTAAAATTCTATTGGGGCCAGGAAAGAATAAAGTTTAATGAAATAAATATTTTTGGCAAGAGAAATATGGGAGAGGGAGAGAAGAGCTGGAGTGTTGCAGTCAAGCTTTCCAATGGGTGTACCTTTTAAATGAAAGGAGAGTAAAGGTATTGAGTGACTGTTTGGATTAGGATAACATAAACTCATTTCAATTTTAAAGCGAAGCCAAGTTCATAAGACCAAGTTAGGCTCTTGCATTCTGTGTTAGTACAGAGAAGTATAGGGATGCAAAAGAAAATGCTGTACTTCTAAGCTGCTGGTGAGCATCAATTGTGTTTTATCTCAATAACATATCTAAGTAAGTATTAATTGTAAATTTATGTGAAGATAAAGGAGATTATTACCTTGACAAATTATCATTTCTCTGTCCATTAATGAGATATTTTCTTACCCTTCAGGGAATTAGAAATTACTGGAGACTTTGTACATGAGTACATGCCTTTTCTTGCACGTCAAGGGATATAATAAAACACATATACTTTGACACAAATGATATAGCTTGTTTATGTAACTTATCTGCCAAAGTCAACAATGACTGTGGGGTTTTCTACGTGCTACCTTTCTTGCTCTGTAGTATGTTTTATGTTGTTGTACCTTCTGTGGGCAGGTTCTGGCAACCATCTGTGAGGAGCTCCCTCCTGATGGTGTTCTCTTGGTATATTTGTCGGCTTCAGGTGGTCAGTTTTGGCTCATGCTTGCCATGTTTCTCCCTGTTCATTATCATAATTGCAGCTGCTCATGCCTTTTATAATAAATTGCTTCAGGAACAACTGGACATGCATTGTCTCCCTCAGGTTCTGGGACCTGTATCAACACAGCAAAAAATATTACAAGGGACTTTCAGTCTCATACGATTCACTCAGATGGAACCTCCACTTCATCTATGAGTTCACCAAGCAATAGCCCAAACCCTTTGGCAAGTCAAAAGAAAGGAGATTGTATCAGTTACCGCACTGGTTGCTTGCAGTTTGGTAATCGCGGGAGTGGAGGTATTCACAAAGTTCTAAGCAATTATCAATCTCGTACATATAATCTGCTATTGTGTTCATTGTTTAGCTTATTTGATGGCTTAATCTATACTTATGGGATGAATTGAAGAGATTTCATATATAACCTATCTCCTTGCAAAACTATTCTCCATTATGAGCTTAAGGTTTATTGGACATGTCATTTAGTATAGGCGTAACTCATACAAATGCCAGTCAGTTGATAGCCTTGTTGGGATCTTGTTCAATGATTCTTTACATTGTTGTTTTTGTTGTAATGATAGTAGGATTTAATACTAGTTAATTTTAGGATTCACTTTCTCACAGTTTTTTTTATCAAACATATCTCATCATGTGAAAAAGTAATATGCAACATCACTGCTGTTTCTAATGCTTTGCAACCAAGAATCATGCGAAGCATATTGTTTGTATGTTTGAAACTTTCTTCCCGGCATAATCTAAATGCTTAAGGAGCTTCCTAAATGGCTGGTCTTTATGTTTCAGATTTTTAATATTTATGTTTGTACTGGGTCTTACTCATATACCATTTGAGAATTACGTCAGTCCTTTAATAATTTGATATTGCTTTATTCATAGTCTTAACATTATTATGCCCATATTTTCTAGAATTATGAAGGTTTGTCCTGACATCTAATAACTCATTTCTAGGATTGAACTGTATTTACCCCAGTGACTTAATTCCATTCACAAGAAGACCACTCTTTATAATAATTGAAAGTGATGCCAGCGAGGTGTTTAAGGCAAGTGTGTCAAACCATGTCTCGTTTATTGTTGATATTTTTTATTGTGCATAATTTATAATTGTATCTTCTATTACCGTATTTTACTTATCAAACCCATGTCAGAGCTCGTCTTGTGTTAAAATGTCTGCAGGCTATTAGTGGAGCTGAGAAAGGAGAGCGAGCTGCATTGCTTCTGTCCCCCAACTGTTCATTTCCAATTGGCAGTAGTGATGCTTCTCGTCATTCGGTTGGTAGCCTATTCACAATTTTTCTAACAGCTCCATTGCAGGCTTTTTGTCTGTTGCTTGATATTTCAGGCTCTGATATTGAAATGGTAAGGAAGAAATCCTCTACTTTTTTTTCATTTTATTTGTTTGGTATATTAACTGCTAGAAAAATTCCAGGACACATATAAACATGCTGAAAGCCTGCTTTCTTCATCGTTAAATGACTGGGGCTTGACATTGGCAACATCGGATAACCTTGATCCTGTCTGGGCCCAGATTCTTGGGGATCCATTCCTACGACGGTTTCTTCTTAGGTAATTTCGTGTTCTATTGTGAGGGTTGAAATGTTTAGGGAAGCATGTGGTAAAAATGTTTCTTGATTTTTATGAAATTTGACCAAACATCTGCATTAAAGTTTTTCAGTCTCTCTTTAACATGGCGGTTAACGAGTCTCACTTTTTAATGTTTTTGCAACACTTGAGCTTGATTCTTTCTAGTGTTGAAATTGAACTAGATCAGCCAAATGAAAGTGGTTGGACTGAGAGTGGGCAATTTAATTGGTCTAGTACACTGAATGAGACCGTTCATTGACTAAGCCTGTAGAAAACCAATTTAATCGGGAAAACCAGTTTAATAGTAAATTAATTATTATTACTATTATTATTATCATTTACATTGATGATATTTGAAAATTTAAACCTCTTAGTTTTATAGTAAATCCAACACCATCAAGACAAATGTACATTTCTATTAATCATTTAATATTTATTTAACATTAAATTTTTTAAAATATTAAAAAACGCATTTAAATGAGTTGGACAATTCAATCGGTTGAACTAGAAATCGGAGGTCTAACCATTTTTGCATCTAGTCTAGTGTTTATTTACCCTGGTTTCTGCTGAACTTAAATGATGTCCCCAAATCTGGATTTATTATTCCCTTTTTCTTCCAAGCCCACCACAGTAGATTGGAGAAAGTGCCGCAATTTGTCACCACTCGAGTCACATATTTGATGTGAGAATCATGGCTGTTGCCCTCTCTCTAGAAATTCTTTGCTCATGGGTTGGCAAGTAGGACTTGTAACCAAGACTATATGACAATTTGCAGTTAAAACTTAGTTTGTATCCAATTTGCAGATTTATTTTTTGCCGGGCAGTATTGACGTTGTTTGTGCAAACCTACAACAAGGAGGAGTTCTTTCCCGAATGTATGCCAGCACTTCCGGATGCTGTTTCACCAAGGACAAGTGCCTCTCAAACCGCAGTTGTGCAGCTGGCTAAACTGTTCCATGCAACCAAACGGTTTGTTTTCACAGAAGCAATTCCACTTCCTGATCATATAAATAGTGGTACGCGGTCTTGAATTTTCTTTCTCAGGAATTGGATACTCCATAACTATATGTGAATTTTACGACTGTCAGATTTGAAAGCCGAGTGTTTGATGATTGAAATGTGCAGTGCATGGTTCATTCTTATGGTCACTGTTTCGCGTGTATGTCTGTAAAATTAGAATTGGATATGAAGTAAGTTTGTTTTTGTAATGCAATGATGGAAAGGTTAATTTCCAAAGCTGGTTATGTTTATTCTTTTTGGAATGAAGGGAGGAATAATTTCTCATTTAGGAATTGGGGGTTAGAGTTGGTGATCCTTGTAACTAAAACCAAATTCTACTCACTTGAAGAAGAATTTAGGCCTATTATTAACCTTAAATTACTTTATTTAAAAAGAAAACAGAAAAATTAAGAAGTGAACTAAAATTATTTATTGAAAAGTTGAATTTTTGTCAAAAACAGTAGGAGCTTTTATTAATCGACTTAAAAGTTTGAGTTATACATCAATATCCATTTGTATCAAACATATGATGATTTTATACCATGTCCAAAATTACAATATAATTTGATAAAATCACATGATTTAGCTTTTCTAGTTTCAAACTTTCCAAACATTTATCCTATATTTTGCTACTTATTTATAATACAATTATAATTAAGATATTACTGACACTCGAAACCGTAAAATCAAACATAGTTTTGTCTATAATTTGTTGTTAGCAATATTGCAACACGTCATGTAGCAATTACTTGCACTAAGAAAAATCTTCGTGACTTCACATTATTTTGTTATTGATTCAAATTATTTCAAATTTTAAGTTTCAATCTTGTATTTTGCAAATATTTTCCACTTTTGCTGTGTTTTATAATCACTTGGGTAGTTTTAATGGCAAATCATATGATTCTGATATTAAGATAAAGAAAGAGTGAATGTTATGGCGAAATAGACAGGTCGGTAATTTTCTTGTTTTTTTTCTTCATTAATTTGGATTCATTTAATTTAATTTATGCGATGAGGAAAGTTAAATGGGAGGGTCTTTTGACAAGTTTATGCTTTAAGTGGTAACTATTGGTCTGGTGTTTGAAGAAAACCTTATAGTTTAGACAAGTGGTAAATCAGGAGTATTGAAAGGAAGATGGAAGTATATCCTTCCCTTTTTACCAGAGACAAATAAAAAAACAACTTTTGTTTGGAGGAAAACCTAAGAACCCCTCCATGATACATACCCCGAGAAGGTGTACTTGGCCCAGGTTCTAACTTTGGTGCAGGCATAGGAGCCGACAATAGTGCTGGCACTGGTGCATCTGTTGACACTCACCGGTGTAGTTGCAGAAACCGTGGGTGGCCCTTGTATAAATATTCTAATCACATCTCTTGAAGCCATTGCCTGCATAAAAGCATGCATGGGATACTCATACTCTATTACCAAAAAAATGAAGCCTGCATAAGGATAATTATTTTAGACAAATAAAAATAAACTAAGACTTTGCCTTGGTTGATTTGTCTTTGTCTGAATGTTGCTTGTGTCAATTAAGTGCTACAAAATAAGTTTCGATAGTAATGATTAAAATATTGAAGTGTTTAAGCTTTATATAAGGATGATTGTGGGAGAATGGCTGCAAATAATTGTACAATAATAAGGTTGCAATTATATTTGTGAGAGTTAAATTGATTGAATTTAAATAATTTGTTGTTTCGAGAAATTATTTAATAGATTTATTCTCTATTTGATAATCTTAGTCTCCTTATTTTTCTTTTATTTCTTTGTTTAATTTTGCAACATAGGCTTAAATCATTGTTGCATCGATGTTGCAATAAGCAGTAAGACAGTGATTGAGGAAAATTCTAACAACGATGATGATGACTCCTTTGAGAACCTGGAGGAAACCCACTAACTTATGTTAGAGAAATGAAAGATGGTGTGCTAGATCAATGGAAATCTAACAAAAAGAGATTACTAGCCTTAAAAAGGAGAAACCATGAAGCTTGACATTCTAACACAAGAGAATGATGAGATTATTGCTAAAAAAATATGCAAAATTGAGTGCTCTGAACAAGAGTTGAATGATGTCAAAGCCGTCCTCAAGAACTTTGGGATTCAAAATGTGAAACTCTATGAGATACTGAGCTTTAGAAGATGGGATCGGGCCATAGAAGACTATGTTACATGGGTAAGAAACTTATCTCCCCTACAATGAAAATGAGATCTTAGAAATTCACTCGTCATCATAGTAAAATAGTAAAGTTATTAAAATGATAAAATTACATTTTTATTATTATAGAAATATACAATTTAATTTCATCTTCTCCCTTCAAAAAATTTTTGACTTCGTCTCGGTTATTCGAGATTTGTCCTGTTCTTGTATTTCAAAAAAAAAACATGAAAATATGATATGAATATTTTTTTTTGAATATTCTCATGTGATTACATAGTAGTATCTGTTCATACTTTCTTAACCATTTGACAACGTACACACACTTTGTACACATAAGCGCTCGAACCTAAAACCCCTAAGATGAACAATATTCTCTTTCCCACTGGAACCACTTGTTGGGTTCATATGATATAAATATATTAACTTATCAAAATTTTGTATAAAAATATAAAACATCTTAAAAACTATTAAAAATAATACTAATACAAATATGTACACAATATAGATACATGGATAGTCAAGTATAATGATAAACCGATGACGCTTTTTTTTTACTTCTTGTTTTGAATTTGTATATAATTTGTTGAAGAGAATTAATTAAAATAAAATTAGTTTGTTGTGCAAAAGATAAAAAAAAATAGCAACCAAGAAGTTCATTTGAGCCAAGTTACCATAGATTGCTAAACCTTGAAAGCTACTGAATGTAAAGCACGAGATGCCTTCGGAAACTAATAGGAAGGTGTTTAAAGGGCTCAACTTCACGTCGGCGTTGCGGAAATGCATTGTGATGTTTGGAACTTTGAGGTCATCGGTTCGATTAGCTTCATAGCAAAGTCTCAAACTCTCAATCGGTGCATCAATGCGTTTCGCATCGATCTTGCTGGCCACTGATGCCTCCAACTTTGAGTAAAAGTCTTGTGGAAAGAGTGTCAATGTAGTTCCCGAATCGATTATAATGTTGCCCTCCGATGTTCCTAAGGAAGAGCCTGTGAATTCAAGTTTATCATCGTCAACACTGATTGCTTCGAGGGTAAGAAATTAGAAGACTTCAGGGGTTTTTTAATCAATGGAGTTGAAACAACGCCAGAGCCTGAAACAACAGCATTGGTTCCGAAGTTTATTTGGCTGATTCCAGATTCCGAAGACAATGACACCAAACAATATGAGAATTTCCCAGAAATTAAAGAACTCATTTGGGAAATAAGCGAAACAGCTCCACCTCCAAGGCCAATGATGCCTGATCCTTTCTCACTGAAGCTACCTTCATTGTTATGGCCGCATCCGATGATAGTTTTTGGAAGCGCGACAGTTGGTTCGCCAGTTGAGGATCCTAGGATTATTGTATCAATGGCAAGATCTCCATTTGAGAACGATTTATCTCCATAAGAGACTGTATATAAACAAGTATCATTTGCTTCAATGGAACAAGAATGATCGGGAAATGCTTGGCATTGCCTTGATGAACAAGGCAGCTTTCTGTAAGTATATGAAGATTTGGGGTCGAAAAATGGAGCGTCTTGTTTGTAACAATGGGGACAAGGGTGGCACTGAGTCCAAATAAGATCACTTCCAGTATCAGCAATGGCCAGAATCTCAAATGGTGGTGTACCGATCGATATGTTCATCAAGTACTCCCCTTGGTTGGATCTGATATCAGATTGAGCACCAGTTTTCGAGATGTAAGTCGGAGTAAAGCGATTCAGACGAGCAATGGACCGCTGCAAGGCACTGATTGTTCGTTCTGATGTAGTTTCTAATTGGTTGAAGAAAGGGGACTTGGGGGAATCTCGGTGGATCAGTTCAACACTAAATCCGCCCCTTTGAGCTTCTACCCAAGAGAGATTAGGAAGAAAATAGCAGCAAATCATGGTTGCAAAGGCAATGTAAAAGATAAAATGATCATTTTTAGCAGCCATGGTTGACAGAGACAGTGAAGATTGGAGCAAGTATTATATAAATCCGTAGACTTGATCAAATAATTTCATGTCAGAGTTGACACTTGAATGTGGATATAAATATTCAAGTCATCTAGTATTTTTGCTTATTCCCGAAAAAGAAGAAGCATATACTTGACAAGGTAAAAGACTAATACGAAAAAAAGGAGAAGAAATCAATCTAAGGTGTGTTAATTTGATTGATTGACACTAGACCATGCTTAATAGGAAAATCTATACAATAATACATATGTTATTCGTATTGCCAATATGACTACTATTTGGATTTATCAGATCCCAATATTTATTTTCAATTCCAAATTTGATATTGTTTCCTATTCTAAGCAGATCCTTATAGCAAATATTAGGGGAAAAAAAAGTAAACTACATTTCATCCTAAAATAGAGTAGTTTCTATTTTGGTTTAATTACTCTAATTAAAATAATTGTTCCATTTAGTATTAACAGATTGCTGATATGATATTTTTTTTTACTTTTGACTAAAACTAGAGATCTCTTTATAATTAATCCAAAACATGATTTTTTTTTTGTTTATTTGCAACATGAATACATTAGTGGTAGTGTGAAGTTATGTCTCGTATTTTTTGGTTTTTTGTCTCTCAATTAAATTCTATTTTTAATTTCCCACAAACTCTGATTAGTGTAGGTTATTTTAATATTATTTGACCTACGAATTTAACCTATAAATAAATCATTTTTTCACACTAGAAAAATAAATCATTACACATTTAAGTATTAACTTTTACAAGCTTTTAGAGAATTTTTATTTTACGTTTTGAGTGTTCTTATTTTGAGTTACGAGGTTTAGTTTTATAACCATCTTTATACTTTTTGTTTTTTTCGTTATAATGAAATTATCTTTACTCGTGGTTTTTATCCTCTTTAGAGGTGTTTATTCATGTAAAATATTTGTATTTGATCTTTTCAAATTCTTTGTTATTTTACTTGTTTGTTGCTTAATCAGAGCTAATTCAATTTTCGCTATCAACTCGTTCAGAGATGACAACAATAAGGTTAAATATTTATATGTTCAATGGCATCACAAATTTCAATATGTGACAAGTTCGGATAACGACAATTCTAATTCAGAGCGATTTTGAGAAGATCCTTACAGAGAAGAAGCCTGCAGACATGGATCAATCAGAATGAGATAGGTTAGATAAAAAAAACTCTATTTTTGATTCAATTATTTCTAACAAATAATGTATTATAAGAGGTTTTGATGGAGAAAATGACATTCACGTTAGGAAAAGATTAGAAACCCTTTACACGACAAAATCTTTGTCTAATCGATTGGTGTTGAAATAAAGTCTATACACGTTTCGCATGGACAAAAGTGAGCACCTTAGAGATCACATCAGTCAATTTGTTATTCTTTTAAATGATTTAAAAAAAATGAGGTTCAGATTGACGATAAAGATCAAACTATAATATTAGTGTGCTCTTTACCCTTTTATACAAAATCTTTTAGGAAGACATTGATTTATGATAGAGATAATCTTTTATTTGAAGATGTGAAGGATCATCTCGTATATGCTTTATTGTGGTGTTTCGATAATAAAGATCTTGAGAAAAAAAAACCAATATACATATATATCATAACTTAAACATGTTTTTTGTTCTATTAAATCAATGAAATTATTATCTACTCGATTGTGCTAATTAAATTATTAAAAAAATCATTTTTATTATTTTAAATATTTTAATTAATTAAATTTTTTAAATATATATTTAAAATTACCTTATTCAAAGTTGTAATTCTTTTTCAAATTTAGAATATTAAGAAGAAGAAATTAAAATATTTTGAATAACATTTAAATCTCAGGTTTGAATTCTATGTATAAATCATGTGAGAACGAATTAAATTGAGTAAAATTAATTTGTTGAGTCGATTATGGATTTATTTATTGATATTGATGACTAAAGGTCAATATATATGTGACAAGTTGATTGAATCAAGGTAATAAATAAATAAAAAGAAGAGATGAACATGTATCCCACATCCCAAACCAATCCTTATTCATACAAACACCAGACCAATAACACCAACCACTTGGAACACATACAAAGGAATCCACAAAGGCACTACATTCTCCAAATCTAGAAATTAAGGCTTCCTTTGGATGGTAAAATCCAATCCAAAGGGAGCTTAGATGAGAAACAAGATAACACCTTAAAAAGACAAAAGTGACCTATAAAGTAGAAAGCCAAGTATTCAAAACTCCCATAGCATAGTGCCAAAGCAGCAGCAGAAAGCCAGGAAGATCTCTGATATATGCAAAATCAACCCATGATTAACAAAACTGCTCATCCATAAAATACTATACATGAACATGAGAAATAACACCAACTGTTAGGTCTAGTATATACTTACTTTATCGACTTTGGCTTTCGTCTGACTGTTTAACCTAAGAAAGAACCGAAAATATAGTTTGCAGCAGGGTAAGCAGGAGCAGGACAAGCGCAGCAAGAAATGATATGAGGGACCAGGGAGTGTTAAAATAATTTTTCATCAATGCTGCCTTCCATTTGTTCCATTTTCTCTGGCAATGCTCGTTTACCCTACCAAATATCTCTGCATAGTAGAAGTCTTCAGACATGTAAATGGACTCCCGAAGTTTGTTAAACATTACCGCAACTGCTTCATCGTCTCCTAACCAATTATCAATAACTCCACTTTCACAAAGTAGCTGCACATCCTTACCTGTGTTGATGAGGTTATCCATGAACACCACATAATCAACAACATAAGTTGGTTTCCCCCTTGGGAAGAACTGTTCGTAGGCCATCCAATTACGGAACAAACACTCTGTCGAATCGTCGACTTGTAAGGTTGGAATCTTGAGTACTTTGGTATCTTTGCTAAACATTATATCAAACATGCTCTCTATCCCTTGGTTCTGATCTTTCATCTTCTCAATATGGTCACCAAAGAAACTGATTCCAGCACCTTCCAGCTCTGTTGCGCTACGTATGAACTTCCATGAGCGTTGGGAATTTGGTTTTGCTGCTGCTGTTGCTGCTGCTGCTTTAAAAACCTCATGTTTCTTTATTCCTTGAAGTGAAGGCTGTTGACAACTATGTACTAAGTCCAGTAGATGCATGATATTTGTTTTGGGTAAAGGACAATGGGACATTTTGAAAAAAGAAAGAGCAGTGAGAGCCAAGTGACGAACATCTTCTCCAGCATTGGGCACTACCATTCGGTACAACTCAGAAAGCACAAAGAAAGGAAGCTGGTTTTCTAGCAGTAATAAATCATGAAGAATGTCAGTTTGAATACGTCCCACTTTAAAAATATCCTCTACTGGGTGAATCCTCTGGATTAACTGAACAATAAAACAACCATCAAAGAGCATCATCTCTACAAGTTGGTCAGTATCAAGGTGAATAGCTGCTTCTTCATAGCATTTGCGAATTCGTGCTTCTAAGCTTCTCATGGTCGTTTTAAGTTCATCGACGTTAAGGTTGTTTTCCTCAGCTATCTTCCAAAAGAAACTCTGTTTGATAACTTGCATCGCCTGCAAGTGTTGCTTACCATAATGATAGGGACCAATTGAAATCACTTTTGGTTCATAGGCTTTTTCATTCACTTCACGTAGTCGATGAGGCACTCTATATATACAACCGCAATTTTCATTTACCTCGCCTTGGCTCTGCATTCCACGCAAAGGAGCCACATGTTCGTTCTTGCACAAAAGCAGGGGATAGTTAATTTCTTAATTTAAGAACAAAAACATAACTAGTAAGTAAATAATATCAAGCGCAAGAATGTTGCACTGTTTGACCTACTTCCATACAAAGGTAAAATTTATTTATTTATTATCGCAATAAGGAGCATTCCTTGTAATTTTAATATTTCTATATACATGCACTTTTTTAGCACATCTGCACATGTATTGCACATTGTTTATAAAGAAGATAATTAGCAATTTCAATTTGAAAGGAAACAAGATCTCAAATTTTTAAAATACACGTAAGTAACCAAAAATACATTTTCCTTGAGAATCATTTTAGATAAATATTACTTGCACTCAAAATTCAAATTAGAATTGAAAAAAATTATCATTTAAACATAATTTATTTAAAGTTCAACCTAAAAAAATTAATTCAAGATAAATCAATTTGAATCGAATTACTATAATAATAATTAAAGATAATAAGTATATACAATAACAGTAAGATTTTTCAATTACCTTTGGAGAAAAATAAGTTATAGTCATAGATTCCCTTTGAGACTCTTGAAACTATCAGTGCATAAAAACATGGAATAATTAATATCTTAATTTAAAAAAAATGACATAAGTAATAAGTAAATAATTAATATCTTAATTTTCAAAAAAAAAAAAGACATACAACAGGAAAAGAATCCGACTTCAATTATACAATTTTAATAATAAAATTAGAGTTCACTTTTATTTTACAAACAATTTTAAAAAAAATTATATTTTTTTAAACATTTTACTATATCTCTTATAGTATATTTGTCAACTTCTTAATTCTACTTGTAAAATTTAAAAACTCCACTAATAATATACCATATATTATTCCTTGTAAATATTTAAGGATTTTCTACATCAAGTTTGTAGATGTTAACATCACATATCCTAATAATTGGAAGCTAAGAAACTTGGGCATGATACCAATGGCAGACCTTGGGAAAAAAGTTTCGGGGGATCTAATAAAATTTTCAAAAAAATTTAAAAGTTTAATGATAATTTTTTTTAAAATAAATTAGGGTTTAATTTAAATTATGTTGGGATTGACACGATTAAGCAACGAAAAAGAAAAAATAGTGGAAGAAATTAAGAAATTAAACTCACAAATTTAACGAAAAAAAAACCTCAAAGAGGTTAAAAAATCACGGGCAAAAATAATTTTATTACAATGATAAAAGAACGAAGAGTACAAAAAATGAAAATGAAAACAAAACTCCAAAACTTAAAAATAAAAAACCCTCAAAACGTAAATTTACAATTCTCCAAAAGTGTTATTAGTTCTAATCTTTAATGGTTGTAAAAAAACTTATTGATAGGCTAAATTCGTAAGTCAAATAATAATAAAATAATCTAAACTAATCAGAATTTGACTGAAACAAATAAATAAAATTTAACTAAAAAATTATTTCTTAAATTTGATTGAAATACGTAGTATATTAAACAAACTATGTATAAATAAATTCACAATTTATGGTTGTTAAAGATATTTTTTGAAAATTTGCCAAAAAAACAATAGTATTTGATAAAAAATAATCCAAACATCAGAAAATGTCAATTTTTTTTAAAAAAGCTCATTCAATTATTTTAAAAAAATGAAGTTGTTTTTAGTGAAACAAATGCAATTTTTATTATTGGGCTAAGAGAGGTGGATGGGATAATTTGATTTTGATATAATGTTCAGAATTATCAAATTTTACTTCAACCTATAGGAGAATAAACTCGAAGTATATCCTCTTGCATTGTAAAAAATGTTGATACAAATCAAGTTAAAATTCAACCGACAGGTAAATGAGATCATTAATAGGGTTTATATTTGGTGATACACCATATGGAACACAAATCTTAATTAATTTATTAATTATAGAGAAAATCATAACTAATGAGTTTGATCTGCTTGCATGCCTAGCCATTGGAGTTTTTTTTCCCTTTTGCATGAGGAAGTACACGTTATGTGCCCTGCAAACTAGGCTAAATTTTTTTTTTCTCAATAAGTTTAATGCTAGCTAGCTCCTTTAATTAGCTAATTAAGGCCTTAATTTGATCATTTAATTTAATTTATACAATGCATGCAGTAGCAAAAGAAAAGTTAAAACTACAGTGTTAACTCCGTGTGTTAGCCTGATTATCAAGAGTGTTATTATTTCATGTGTAGCCTGAGTTTGAATTGCACTAATCACGTTGTTGTTAGGGCTTTGTTCTCCTCTTATAATTCACTAAAAAAAGTTGAAGGGCAGTGTCGTTTGACAAGTTTATGCTTAAAGTGGTAACTACTGGTCTGGTATTGGAAGAAAACCCTATAGTTAAAGACAAGTGGTAAATCAGGAGTGCTGAAAGGAAGATGGAAGTATATCCTTGCCTTTTTACCAGAGACAAATAAAAAACAACGTATGTTTGGAGGAAAACCTAAGAACCCCTCCATGATACATAGCTCAGAAGGTCTACTTGGCCTAGGTTCTAACATTGGTGCTGGCCCAGATGCTGGCACTGGTGTATTTACGGACACTAACACCGGCGTATTTGCAGAAACCGTCGGTTGCACTTTTATAAATATTCTAATCCCATCATTTGAAGCCATTGCTTGCATAAAAGCATGCATGGGATACTCATACTCTATTACCAAAAAAGAGCGATACTCGTACTCCACTACTACGAATTAATTAAAGATACGCAAGGATAATTGTTTTAGATGAATAAAAATAAAATAAGATCTTACCTTGATTGATTTGTCTTTATTCGAATATTATTCGTCTCAATTAATTGCTACAAAATGAGTTTCGATAGTAATGATTAAAATATTTTTTATTTAAATTTAATGTTGCAACATTAATTTTGACAAATTTTATGGCAATTAATGCACATTGTGTTATTTGAGCTTGCCCTTACTTTGGGAAAAAATCAAAAGAACTGCTGGGGAAAAAAACTTTACCAGATGAGAAGTTGGATTGATTTGATTTGGGTTCTTTGAGCTTGCCCTTACTTTGGGACGCTAAGAAAAAGAAAATGGCGAAAATTTGAGAAATGGAGAAGAGGAGGCTGAACACCGAAAATGGATGAAATAATATTATAATGGTGGTGTATATAAAAAGGTAGAGGCAGCACCCATGTCTGCTTTAAACGATGTCGGAATTAACGCTGTCGCTTTTGCTTTGTCTTTTACGTTTCTCATCAATTTATAATTACAACTAAGGTCATTTACGCTCGGTTGACTTTGATTTCTTTTAATTATCTATTGTAATTCGATTTGATTCTCAATTTTTTATTTTGAATTTTTAGATTTATTTGAATAAATTGTCTTTATTGTAAGACTTTTAAATATTATTTGATAGTTTTTTATAAATATTTAAAAAAAATAATTTTTCAATAATTTTAAATTTATTTTTACTATTTTAAATATAAAATATTTTTTTTATATCATAAAAATTTAAAATTATTATAAATTAAACAAAAAATAAAATTTGATTCGTTTTGAATAATTGCTGTCTTTAAACTTGCATTCCATAGACTATCAAAATACCTCAATTCGAATCGGTTTCAAATTTTTCTTACTCAACCTTAATTATACCTTCTCTTTATAATTGTAATTCAAACACGAGTATATTTTAGAGAAATAGACACTCAATTAATAAAGCACTCTAAAGCCATTATGCTTTACTTCACGTGAAAAAATTGTATTAAACTATGATTCTATGTCATCCTTATCCCTTTATAATAGGAGAATGACAAATCAAATTTTTTTTTTCTTGATTTTAAGTTTTTTCCTCTTGAAAAAATTCAAATCCAACTAAAACTGTTAAAAATCAAGAGAAAAATTTTGATTTGTATTCTCCTATCAAAAAGGGGATAGAGATAATGTGGAATCATAGTTTCATACAATCCCTTCTCTTACTTCACTAGTTATTTTGGTTAAAAAACTATATCACATATACATTATACTTTTCTTCATTAGTGATTTTGTGTTGGCAACTTTTTCCCTTTCTTCTTTTTTACTTTTAGAATAAGAAAAAGAAGAAGAAAGAAGTGAAGAATAGAATAATTTCGTCTCTTCCCGAATTTGTTACAATTCAGTGTACAAGGGGAATCTTCCTACAATGAAGATCCAGCTCAAATAGACAACTGTGATAACAATTAGAAGTTATTCTAATGATTATTCACGCTCTTCGTCCTCCATTTCCAGAATTTTTATTTCCCTTATTCCAATCTTTTTCTCTAATCAGCACTGGATGGAAATATGGGATGAAGCATCTGAAAGTTGAAGTTTGCAAGCAATGGAACCAATCGACAATAATGGTCGTCAATACTTGGATGAAAATTACTGTTTAAGTTTTAAATATTCTATCACTATTCTTATTTGCATGTGTTTCATCTTTATTTGAGCCTTCGGAAAAGCTGTGTTTATCTTTTATCTTAATTTCAAATTGTTTAGAATTATTATTTTATCTTATTTCTACTTTAAATGTAACCAATAAATCAAGTGGAGCCATTTCATAAGCTCCTTTTATTCCGATATTGGCATATATGTTTTTTTTTTCTCAAACGAGCAATTTTTTGGATCTTCATACAGCTCCAATTTTTATTTTTATTTTATTTTTGACTAAAATAAGTCAACTCTTATTCAACCAAGCCAACCAATTAGCTTTGTTTATTACCAACCAGTCATCAGCTGTTATCTATTAGTTCAAAATGTAAAGGTTCATGCTCAAGTATCTTCATAATCAGTGGAGGGGACCTTGCCTGATAAATGTTCCATCCCAATTCACTAATCTCCAAAACCACAAAAACTATCTTAGCATGCATGGTAGCATCCCAGTTGAACCCATATATATTGCTTGAAAGGGTGTGATTAAACCCAGGTAATTTGCAAGAGAACCGGCAGCCACAATGGCAGAATCTATCTCCCCAAGATGAGATTTTGAATACACTAAGTTTCCGAGTCATGTGAAAAGAACCATGATCAGCACACCACTTCACTTGCCAATCAAATCGCAACACACAACCCTACATTAGTTCTATAGGTTTCTCATCGATTAATTTTTAAAACATTCAAAATAAGTCCATCAATATTTAATTGAGTTGTATCGGGTTGTTGCTTGAAAAATTATAAAATAGTTACCTAAGCTCCAATCTAGGCACGCTTTTGGATACCGCTTTTATTATTTAAAAATAATATTTATATTTTTATAATTTAATTTAAATAAAAATATTTTTATTTTCTTAATAATGGACTGTCTATTTAGGTGAGTCAAGTGTCACTCAGCTAGAATTTTAGCCTCGCGTTCCGTACGGTTTTAAGTGATCATTTCTTTCAAACACACTTAAGTCAGCATAATCATCAAACAATTGAGTTTTCACAATGAATTCCTCCAAAAACACAAATTTATATAGCGGAAGCAACTTAACTAAAAAAAAGACACAAAGAACAGAAAGTCACAAAAAACAAAGCAAGAGAAAAATTTGAGTAAATTCTCCATATATTCTTATTCACAAAGAATAATGAAACAATGAACTGAAGTGATTTACAAGTGAGGGGGGCTCTCTACTTATAGTTGAACTCCCCAAAATCGACGATCAAGATCAAATTATATCGACGAACAAGATTAATCTATCCCTTAAATTTTAGGATTTATAATCTTATAAGATATGGTTCCCTCAATCTTCTAATATTAGTTTTCTTATTTACCAAGATAGCCTATGTTGACATATCTTCATCATTGGATCACCTAGGCTTCTCCAACAGCTCTTTGAATCGGATCAGTTCTTGTGAGCCAAATGATCCTCATGTCAATGATAAACCTCCATGAGATGCATTGTGTGCGATGATCATTGACTTTGAACTGCGGCCCATGACACAAGCATAAGGTTGAAAGATCTTTTATAACTAAACTTCAAATCGATTTAATCCAACTCATGAATACTTCTATTCAAGTCATACAGAATTGAATTTATCAAATACAAAGAACTTGCTGATTAAGTCTTAACTCGATTAACATTGATATTGTTGTTAGTATAAGAAAACGTGGGGTTGAGTGCGCTAAAGCACATTATTTTTCTATTTAAGAGTTTGAAAAGACTATAAATAATTTTAAATATTACATTAAAAAGATCATAATTTATAATTAGATTGTTAAAATAAAAAATACTTAAATAATAGATATATTTATATTAATATAAATATTTTACAATTAAATTTAAATAAATAAATAAATAAATCTTCTTTATTAATAGTAACTCGGATCAAATGGGATCAACTTGAATTACAATTTTATCTAATGTCGGACGAGTGTCATATTTCTAAGAACCAATTTAACATTACTTGTCATAAGTATTTTTGGGAAAAAAAATACTTATGAAAAAATATTTTTTTACCAAAAGCAGAAATAAAAAATTATAAATTTTAGTCAAAAGTACTTAAAAAAAAACTTCTCAAAGAAAAACAATGCTAAACTGGTACTAAAGCATACCAAGCCAACCAAGGTGGGAATTTGGGGAGGAAGCCCGGGCGGTGTGGTGTGCGAAGGCAAACGCAAAAACCGCCAGCGGCAGACAATTCTAAAACTTTTTTTTATGTCTTTCAACTAACCTTGGACGAAAACCCATTACCAGACGCCCCACAATGACTTCAAATTCCACCGCCAGAACCCTGGTCAAAACCTTTCTCAGAACCCCACATTCCCTCAAAACCAAATTCCAAGCCAAGCAGCTCCTTGCCCAATTCCTCAAAACCCAACCCTACTCTCCCTCTTCCACTTCCATCCTCATTTCCGCTCACTCTAATTTCAATCTTTTACACCCCTCCCTCTTCCTCTTTAACTCTCTTAACTCCCCTCCTCTTCTCGCATGGAAATCTATAATCAAATGCTATGCAAATTCTGGCCATTTTCTAAATTCCTTGACTTGTTTCGTTCAGATGCGTAGTTTTGGTATTTACCCAGATACTAATATGTTCCCTTTTGTGCTTAAAGCTTGTGTCTTTTTGAAGAACTTGAGGTTGGGTGAGTCTATTCATGGCTGTATTATTAGGCTGGGTTTGGACTTTGATTTGTTCACTGGAAATGCGCTTTTGAATATGTATGCAAAATTTCAATGCTTACAACTGAATGGAGGACGTAAAGTTTTCGCCTTTAATGTGTTCGATGGAATGCCAATAAGTGATGAACTTTTTGGGACATTCGCTCAAGAGAAAGGCCCTAGTGCTATTCAATTAGATAGTATGACCAAGGTTTTAGAATTGATGCCAAAAAGGGATTTAGTTTCATGGAACACTGTAATTTCAGGGAATGCACAAAATGGAATGTATGAAGAAGCTTTGAGGATGGTTAGGGAAATGGGGAACGCTAACATGAAACCTGATTCATTTACTTTGTCCAGTGTACTTCCTATATTTGCAGAGTGCGTGGATGTCATTAAAGGAAAGGAGATTCATGGTTATGCTATTAGACATTGGTTTGATTCTGATTGTTATATAGCTAGTAGTCTGATTGATATGTATGCAAATTGTGCTCGTATTGAAGATTCATATACTGTATTTAATCTGTTATCTAAGAGAGATGACATCTCTTGGAATTCGATTATTGCAGCTTGTGTGCAGAATGGTGTGTTTGATGAAGGTCTGAAGTTATTTCGTCAAATGTTAACAGCTAAGGTAAAGCCAAGGGATGTTACGTTTTCTAGTATCATGCCAGCTTGTGCATACCTGACAACATTGCATTTGGGAAAGCAATTACACGGATACATAATTCGAGGTGGATTCAATGATAATATGTTTATAGCGAGCTCCCTCGTTGACATGTATGCCAAATGCGGAAACATCAAGGCAGCAAGGTGGATTTTCGATCGAATGGAACTCCATGACATGGTTTCATGGACAGCAATTATAATGGGGTATGCTTTGCATGGACATGCTGATGATGCCGTTTTGTTGTTCAAGCAGATGGAAATGGATGGGGTGAAACCCAACTACGTCTCATATATAGCTGTCTTTACTGCTTGTAGTCATGCTGGATTGACAGATGAAGCTTGGAGGTATTTCAATAGTATGAGTCGGAATCATGGTATTAAACCAGGCTTGGAACATTATGCAGCTATGGCAGACCTTCTTGGTCGTGCAGGAAAGTTGGAAGAAGCTTATGAATTCGTCAGTAGCATGCATATTGCACCTACAGGTAGTATCTGGTCAACGCTGTTATCTGCTTGTAGAGTCCATAAGAACCTTGAGTTGGCCGAAAAGGTTGCTAACGAGATATTTAAAGTTGATCCAGAGAATGTGGGAGCTTATGTGCTGATGTCGAATATGTATGCAGCTGCTCGGAGATGGAAAGATGCAGCAAAGATGAGAATATTTATGAAGAAAAAAGGCATAAGAAAGGAACCAGCTTGTAGCTGGATTGAAGTTAAAAACAGGGTTCACACTTTCATCTCAGGTGATAAATCACATCCTCTATATGACAGAATATTTGAGGCATTGAAAGATCTTCTCGAACAGATTGAACGAGAAGGCTATATTCCGAACACAAATGAGGATTTCCATGATGTTGACGAGGAGCAGAAGAAATACATGATATTTAGCCACAGTGAGAAACTAGCTTTAGCTTTTGGCATCATTAGCACCCCCGCTGGGACAACGATTCGAGTAACCAAGAACATTCGGGTCTGTGTCGACTGTCACACTGCTATAAAGTTAATATCAAAGGTGGTTCAAAGGGAGATAATTGTGAGGGATAATAGCAGATTTCACCATTTTAAAGATGGGAACTGTTCATGCAGAGATTATTGGTAACAGGCTGAAACTGAAAATGATGTTGACATCTAAAGCCATGATCATCTATGGGTTGAGGGCTCAATATTTACACGCAGTTTTCACTACTGTGAGCAGTACGAATCAGTAAGAAGTTTCCACCAGAATTAAAATCTTGGGCAATTTAGAATGCCAAAGGCACCCTAGAAGCACGTGGCATGCAACTGTAGCTGCAATAAGCATTTTTTAAGGATGCTCTTTGATCTCTGTCCTCTAAATCTCTGTACATTAGCCGTGGCATGCAACGTGTTATTGCCTGATAAAGCTTGAAGTACACATGGCAACGTGCTATTGCCTGATAAAGCTTGAAGTACACAAGATATGTAACGTGTTATTGCTTGATCAGCTGTACCAATTTTTAATAATACATGAAATTTTTACAAAAAAATCATATTAATTTACTTATTTTTTAGTAGAATGAGCAAAATGCAATCTGTACAAAGTTCTTCCTAATACTTCTATTTTTTTTTCATATACTTGAAGAAAACTATTCTTTATCATATCTAAACATGTAATAGGAAAAAAATATGCCGATCAATGGACACCTAAAAAGAAAATGAAAAGAAGGATATGTATTCTGCAATCCAGCAGAGTTGAGCAGAGAATATTGACAGGTAGAATTGACTGATCAATTTAAGTTCACAAAATTGAGAAGCCATTTCCAAATTCAGGAATCAACTCAATAAAAGAAAAGGTAAATTTCGACTTAAACTCATACACCAATGAATACATCAAAAGTTCCCACAACTGAAATACTAGCAGAAATTAAATGAGTCCAATACATGAAACTAGCTCTTCGGTATGTTCTTTCCAACAATCTTAGCCGGGGTTATACGTAGCAGATTTCCGGGCTTACCAGGGACAGCACCTTTGATCATCACAACTCGAAGCTCATTGTCGATTTTCACAATCTTGAGCTTTCGAATCTTTCTTTTGCTTCCTCCCATCCTGCCAGGCATTTTCTTCCCCTTGTATACACGCCCAGGTGTTGTTCCAGCACCAATAGACCCCAATGCTCTATGACTCTTGGAACCATGGCTCATTTGACCTCTTTTAAAATTATGGCGCTTTATTCCACCTGTGCAAAAATTATGCCAAATATTACATTCCACATTATGGCAAAGGAAGCTAAAACCTTTGAAGAAACCCTTAGCATTTCATATCAATATGCTAAAAACAATGTAATATGAGCCAAAGGGATATACTTGGACACTAACCAAAATATACGAGGAGATTGAATAATAAGATATATGTATTGATGTAACATCAATAAAAGAGTAAAAGATCACCCATTTCTGAACTTTGCAATTTCACTAAATTAATTTGAATAAATTGAGGCCTAACAGCACCAGCATTGATGAAGCTATGATTCACTACAATTAATTCACTTCAAACACAGGGATTTTAATTTGAAATTTCAAACTTTTGTTCATTCATCAACAACTCCACTAGAACCATAACATAAAACCATCACAACCTTCAAAATGCAAAAAATAAAAATAAAATCAAACCTTGAAATCCTTTCCCTATGGTAGTCCCAGAAACATCAACAAGATCACCTTCCTTAAAGATCTCTTCAACAGCTAATTTCTTACCAATCTCAAACTCCCCCACACTTTGCAACCTAAATTCTTGCAAATGCCTCATGGGAATAACACCAGCTTTCCCCAAATGGCCCAACTCAGGCTTTGTCAACTTCTTATCTCTAACTCTCCTATACCCAACTTGAACAGAATCATAGCCATCAGTAGCCGATGTCTTAACTTGGGTCACTATATTTCCTTCTCTAAAACCAACTACAGTTACTGGAACAACTGTGCCATCAGTTTCAAAGTAACTCATCATTCCAAGCTTTGTGCCCATTACTCCAATGCCTGCTTCCATGCTCATTGAGACTATATGCGAAAAAGGCCTCTTTTGGGTAGTTTTGAAGGCAAAAGAAAACTGGGTTTTTGTGGGTTTTGAGAGAAAAGAAGATTTGAGGGAGAAAGGAGGAGACTTTTGGCCGCAATAGCCTAAAGAATGGAGAGATAAGGTAGCAATTGGCATAGTTTTTCTAGGTTTTATTCAGAATAAAGATTAGGAAGATGAAATTTTGAGCCAAAACAGAACACTGAAAAATTTTGAAGCTTTTATCCTTAGAGCCCTTACTCTTTCTTATCTAGTTGCAGATGAGACGTGGGAAGCAATCTCCTGCTGTTGGATGCATAGAATAGTTTATGGGACCATTGGAATTTGAAGATGGGTAAACTAGCTAATTCATCACCCAACTTTTAGGGTGCTTTCATTTTAGTCACTTAAAAGGAAATTCTTACAATTTTATCACCCAACTTTTAAGACACTTTTATTTTAATGACTCAAGCAGTAAATCTTAAGTACTGGTCACTCAAAAGAATATCTTTTCTTAAGTACTGATCAATTAAAAAGCTTAAAAATCAATGTGAAAAAGTAGAAAAAAACTAAAATAATGCATTAAAAAATCTTAAATATACTTATTTACCCATTTATATATTATTAGTTTATCAATATTAAAATTTTAAAGTTTTTTGAATGAAAAGTTCAAACTGGGCTTTATTAATAGGAAAAAATAAAATTTGAACAATAAATTTAGTCCAATAATTTGGTCCATGAGTTTTATAATTTGAAAAATAAAAACCTACTTGAGTGACCAAAAGGGTCTCATCAAAAAATGAAAGGAAAAAAAAACCTAAAACAAATGTGCCCAATCAAAACGAAAAGAATACATGTCTCAAGAAAGTGAGAAATTAAAGTTCTGACGGTTTTTATTGAAAGGAGAGAGATGAGGCTCTTCAACAAAAAGATTTTTCTGTATCTCTTCACCTCTCTCTTCAAAAATTGCTTTCTATCTAATCTTTAGTTTGGTTTATATGCCTATAATGTTCTCCATTTTGTTCATCGACCCAGGGGAGACTTCTAATATCTTGAAGAATTCCAAGCTCCTCAAAAGTTCTCTTGGCTAAATTGTGAGCAGTTTCGTTTGCCGATCAAGGAATATGTACGAATTCTACGAGGGGGATTTGATTTGTAGTAGTTTTAGTGCCGTGCATGTAAGCTCTAAGCTCTGATCTATCGAGATTGGGATTTTTGTATTTCCTTATGACAATAAGTGAATCTCCTTCAACTATAATATCATTTCAATTCATCTCTAACCCTAATTTTATCGCTTCATGGTAGGCAATGGCTTCGGTTGATTATTACTATAATATTAAAACTAATTAAAGTAATCAGTTTAATTTCCTTCTAATTTTTTTGAATAATATACCAACTGAATTTATTAGAAATTAAAATCGAGAAACATTTCAAATAAAATTAAAATGTAGCAGAAAAATAACAAAACAAAGAGAAAAATAACGAAACATCTGACCAGCAAAACACGTTCAGTGAGCTGCAACGACAGTGATGAGATGAAACACTAGAGAAATGAAGCAAGAAACAAAATTTCTTGCCTCTATCGACTTACACGCTTAAGGATCGAAGTAGGAGTGGTGAGCGAAACCAACAATCTTACAGGTTGCTTCGCACAACAGATCTGGCTGTATCGAAAAACAAACCACAAAAGGGGCTCAAACCACTGAAAGACATCCGATAACTGCAAATCAGAGTTGAGCGTTGTGAGAAAACTATCCACGAACATAGATCTATCACGAAGGTAGATGAAAATGTGCCATAAGGCAGAGAAAAAGCGTGTCACGAAGGCAGATAAAAACTAGAAGAAAAATAAAATATAAAAGAAGAAAAGAACTGAATATAAAAAAGAAATGGGTAGGAATACTGATGGTCAACGACCAGCATTAAAGATGACGTCGCTGCTGACTAATCAAAGAACAAAAGAAAGAGATAGAAAGGCGTAGAGAGAAAATTTGAAAACCCTAGACTAGAAGTGTTTCAAAATAATCTCCTTCTAAAATCTTAAAACTTACTTTATGCTTTCAAATTAAAATCAACTTAAATAACTCATCTTTAATAATTGTTTATGAAACTCCAATTTCTTTTGATTATATGATCTTGAATCTCAATACCAAGCTAAAAGCAAAGAAAGATCCTTTCAATTAATTTTGTCTTCCATGTCAAACAAAACCAACAATTTTTTATCACTTTTTTACCCAAACAAAAAAAATACAATTAATTTAATTAATTGTAAAAAATTTTCTTTACGTTTAGTTTCTCATAAAATATTCAAGATTATCTAATCAAAAAAAATTCAAGGCTCATAAAAAATATTAAATATGAATTATTTGAGTTGATTTCATTAAAAATAATCTCGAAACATAAAATAAAATTTTAAAATTTAGAAAGATATTAAATTAAATAATTTTACTAATTTTAATATAGTATCGAAATAGAAAATGTTAATGACCATAATGATCAAAGATGGAAAATATTGGTCAAATGAATTAGATGATACAATTTGAGAATTTGAAAACTTAATTAAATATGTTTCTCACTAGGGACTTAACTGATTTTTTCGTACAAGTTTAATGACTTATATACCCTTTAGCATTAAAAGAAACAACAAAATAATATATTAAACATCATTAAATAAATTAAGATTAAAATTTCCGCCTTTAAAGTTATGAATTTTCAAGGGGATTGAGCTTCTCATAGAAGGCTTTAGGTTGTAGATGCTATTTTTGATTCATTTTGGAAGAAACCAGAGATAAGAGTAATCAAAATTAATTGTGATGACTCTTTTGACTACTTTACAAAGGTTGTTAGAATTGCTGTGATTGTTAAGGATGAAACGACTTCTTTGTTATTGGGAAAGGCTTAAAGATTCTTGTTGACTCTCTTGAAATGGTATAAGTCTTGGCTATCAACTTGAGAGTTGATCTTGCTTTGAAGCAAGAATATCCAATAATTATTTTGGCTACAGACTCACTAATTGTGTATAAGGAGATTTTAAAAAGGGACAAGCGTAATTGTTAGAAACTCAAGCATATATGGCAAAAATTGGAGTCCAAGATTCTCATTATACGTTTTGAGTTTGTAAGGAAATATGCTGATTGGGTGGTTTCTTATTATAAGACGGAGATATGTATTTTTTTACTAGTTGCGTCAATCACCATCTTCTTTGGTCCATATTCCAGACAAGGATGGCCTTCGAGCTTTGCCTAGTTAAATTATGTTTATTTTTGTTGTTATGTATGGTGATTGATTTTTTTTTTGCCTTGAATGAAAAAAGAAAAAAACATTAGATTTAGGGCTATGGTTGCAATACATTTTATATGTTACTTTTCAAAAATTTTAAATTGTTATTAGCTTTTAATTTTTTTTTTATATATTTTTACTTTTTTAATAGCTTTTTAAAATTTTTAAAATATTTAAATCACGCTCCAAAATTAATTCAATCAAATGATAGTCCAAGTTCATATGAACTTAGATAATAATTTTCTTAGTTTCATTTTGTACATGTATTTTTTATAATTTCTTTATAATTTTATAGGATTTTATAAATTTTTAATTTTTAAAATTTTTAAATAATTGTCAAAGTTCAAATTAACTTGAATTTCTATTGTCCAGGTTGATTGTGTAAACGTTTACATAATGTTTATAGAGAAATTTTTTCTCTAAAGATTTAATTGATTTTTTTTTACTAAAAAGCTTTTCAATTGATTTTTATTATTACTAATAACCAAAGATTTAGAATAGAATCATACATAAATCAAATCAAGAATTAAATTATTTGTTGAATCCAATAAACAGACTCAAATGAAAAACCCTTATATTCATAGGCGTTGTTCATTAAAATATTTCAAATCCATGGAGAAAAAAGCTTTGCCCTCCAGCTTTGGAGCTTGCCTTGAACTTTATCAAGAACAGGCTGGAAAATGTTGTTCTTCTTTGGAGAAATTCTCGAAGTTGAAGCACTGGCATTTTCCCCCACCTTCACTCCAAGGATCTGTTTAAACATTCTCATGAATTCAAGAGGACTATAAGGGGTAATAGTAGGATGAGATTCATCAAGGTTTATGCATAGTCCATATAACGTACACTGTATCTTTGAGCTCTTGTTGATTGATGGCTAAGCTTCTTACCTTGAAATTGTTTTGTTCAAAAAAAATTTTCAAAAGGGAAGATCGTTGATATATTTAAACATGTTATTCATGTCAACAAACTTTTTCATGAAAGTATATATATTTCGTATTATTATTTTCCCGTGAAATCAAGTTATTTTTCATGTTCATTTTATAATCTATTAAATTATCCTTAATATTTGTTTATGTTATTCAAAAATTAAATTTTTTAAAATTAATATTTTTTTAATATAAAAATATTATTTTCGAAATTCATAACTTAAATTCTCAAATTAAGATTGTAAAAATGCCTTTCACTACATCAAATACATAAACTTAAAATATATTTGAATAAATAAAACCTCTACCTACCCTACCCTATTATTTTACGCCACACCCCAAAACCAAACAATCAACTTCTTGAGGTAATAATATTAAAAGTTAAAATATAAAAATTAAATATTAAATTTATATTAAAAGTTAAAATATAAAGATTAAATATTAAATTTAGACATGATAGAATAAAAAATGAAAACTAACCATTTTCTACTATCTTAAAAGGACACCAGTGTACTCCCATGGAAGGTCTTACTTTTATATATAGTTAGAAAATATATTATTTAGAAATGAAAAACTAAAAACTAAAAACTAAAAAATAATAAAATAATTTTCTATTTTATTTATTTTCTAAGCAGTTCAAAAATAAATAATAAATTTATTTGTAAAACTTTTAGCAAATGCGTAAATAAATACCATTGATATTTTTAATGTATTTTTTTTAGTTTTTATCACTTTTTCATTTTAATTTTTAATATTGTTTTTTACTTCAATCAATAGTTTAAGATTTTGTTAAGGACAATATAAAAACATAAAATAAAATTTTAAATTTTAGGAGATTAAATTATTTAATTTAATTAAATTCAATATTTTAGTAATAAATTGTTATTAAGGTATAAAAATTTTCAATAAATCATTTAGGATCTGTTTGTTTATATATAAAAAGTTTTATAAAAAATATTCTTTATATTTTTCTGTATTTGTTTCCTAAAAAACAATTTAATCAAAAAAAAATACTTGTAAAATAAACTTCTTTTTCCTAAAAACAGCTTCATCATTTTATCAATTTTATTCTTTTGACCTGATTAATTTTATTAAATATCTACTTACGTTCGCAGTTTTTTTTTTTTAAAAACTTTAATATCATAAATTTTAAGATAAGATTCTCCCATCAGACGAAGAGATTTGTCAACCAAAGAAAATAATCAAAAGACATTTGATTAAAACATATAAAATAACTAAAACATATTAATTTGATAGCTCGTGCTTCGCACCGGGTATTGTAAATCATTAATAAATAATTATAAAATAATTTGTTAATTTTTTAAAACAAATTATAAAATAATAGTTCAACTTAATCTTTTCTTATTTATATTCATTAGCAATTGTTAATTAAATAATAAAGTTAATTAGATTACTAATGATGTTTACCTAAAATTTTGATTCCCTAAGTTAATAATTGACATTATTAGCTATTGTTTTCTTAATTATTACTTTTTTGAATAAAATGGGGCTGGGTTTCTTATTAAGACTGTAAAAGAAACATAGGCTTTACAAAGTCCAAAAAACATTAAGCAAAACAGTATGCAGGACCCCCCCAAAAAAAAAAGTAAAAAATAAATACTAAAAACCACCCAACCCCTTTATGTGTAACTGCTTCCCCATTAAACAAAAACAATTACTCTGACCGAAACCATCATCATCATTTCTCTGTATTAGCTCAGGGTCTGTTGAAAAAACTTCTCACAATCTCTTTCAATCGGGTGCTGTGGGTTTCTCCATCTCAGATCTATCTTTAGCGGAACAAGGGACATCGGCCTCCAGGTAAACTTCCTCTTCCCGTTTCAAACTTTCAGTAGCCAAGATATGTGCTAGGTAGTTTGCCTCTCTGTGAACATACCGGAAATGAATACTCTGAAAATTTCTCGCATATTGGTTGATATTTCTGATTAAAGCTCCAATCTCCGATCTGTCTTCTTTGTTTGAGTTGCATTTCCTTATAATAGAAAGCGCATCACCTTCGATTTCGATATCTGACCAGTGTCCATCATTGCAAATGAGAATCGCCCAAAAAAAAGCTATGGCTTCCGCCGCAAAAGGAGAAGCCACATTTTGATGAATAAGAGAGCGTGAAACAAGGACTTTACTGGAACTGTCTCTGACCACAGCACCTGAACAAGATCTGTAATTACGTCTGTCAAAAGAACCATCGAAGTTTGCTTTCACAATCGAACCCATTGGGGGTTTCCAACCATCTCTTGGCCTAGAAACTGTAAGTTTCCTGATCCCAATTTCATCTATTTCTTTGAGAAAAGCAATTATGGCATCTGCAATCATTTTACCGGAACGGATCTTCTGTTCATGAACCACAGTATTTCTTTCAGCCCAGAGCATCCAGCGGGTACACCCTATTAATCGCCGTTTCGAAGATGAATTATGTGTAAACAGCCAGGTAATCCAACTCCGTAAACTCATCAATAGAGTTATTTAAAACCCAAGGTACTTCTAACCAAGACCATATTTGCAGTGACGTGGAGCAGTCCCTAAACACATGCATCATGGTTTCAGATTCCTCACCACACCTGGGACAGGCAGCAGGCACTCCGATTTGCCTACGAGTGAGGGCAACATATATGGGAATAAAGCCATTCACCACCCTCCATGTTGTAATTTTTATTTTAGGAGGGCGTTGCAGATTCCATAAATTTCTGTATAAATTTGTAGAATCGGTCTGTATAATATTAGAATTAGGCTCATTAGCACCTACTTGTAATAATTTATACGCGCTCCTGACCGAGAATTCACCTGATCGCTCTCCCCTCCATACCATCAAATCGTCATGAGCCTCCGAAGCCAGGGGAATCTGTAGTATGTTTTCGGCATCACGGCTTGAAAAGGTATCCTGAATCACATCCCTTCTCCGTTCTCTCTGATTTGCATCTATTAATTCCGACACATAAAGCAAATTATTATGACGTAAATTATCACATAATTTATAATTCGAAGAACCAAAAATTCAATAAAGTTTCTCTAATCTTCTTTATCAAATATTTTCCTATACAAAATTACTACAAAATTTATTTGTAGAAATTAATACTTTTGCTATGCTTCGCTTAATACAAACTGGATTGTTTCTATTAATGCAAAACATTGACACATCTCATTATATTCTCGAAGTTTATTTGTTAGTTGTTTGCACAACAAAACATAATCTTAAAAATAATGTTTGATACACACTAAACTTGATCATAGGTCCAGTCATTTGGTCCGAAAATTCATTTGAAAAATGGGAGGATTTTGAAAAATATATAAACCCAAGAATTGCAAAAAAAAAAGAATCATTATTATTTTGTTGTTGTTTTGTTATTGTTTTGCTACCGTTGTGTTATTATATTGTATTTATTTTGTTTATATTGTTTGAATATTTATAAATCTTTTTTTATATCTTGCTGGTAAAATTCTGTTTTATTTTATTAATTTTTTAGGCCTTTGACATGTGTGGGTTTTGAACTAGGAGGTTTTCCTAGATTCTGTCTTTGAGGCTTTTTTTTTTGTTTGGTTTTATATTTGGGCTTTGGCTTTATTAATAAAAATTTCAGTCAGGTATTTATTTAAAAAAAAATTTTGTTATTATTTTAAAAGTATTTGATTGCGAAGTTGCAGTTATTTTAGTGTTATTTAAATATAAAAAATTTTAATTTATTTTTAATTTGTTGGAAAATTTTATTTTAATATTTTTAATGCAATTGATGTATTTTATTATTTAAATTTATTTTTATATAATAATATAAAAATAATACGAACAAGCGAGATTTAAATTTTAAAATTTTTATTTGGATCAAGTTTGAACAAAATTTTAAATTAATTTTTTAAGATGGGCCTAGAAAATGAATCTAAAATTTTATAATGGACCGACTCATATTATACACCTAAGATCCTTGTCTTATTGGCTTGTGTTTTGTTTATGTGCTCAAGTCTTTTTTCATCGATAATTCAGAAGTTTTGCACTAATAGTGATAATTGTCATGCGAACTAATCTCTGACTCAATGAAGGGATTGGGAACAATTGGGTACGAACTATAGCTAAGGACATTAATAATAACAAAGTAATAACTTGCAAAAGACTACGCTCGTTCTCAATTCCAAGCGAGAGTCCATCTTAGTCGACTCACTCTATTGCTTATGCGAGAGTAAGAAATACAAAAATGCATAATCTTGAATAGAGAGAGGGAGTGGACCAACATCTTCGAGAGCAAATCAAATGGAAGCTAGCTTCGGCACTTGCTGACATTACAACACTGCTTCATGGAATAAAATTCACAAAATCTGCACAAGGAGATAGAGAAATCAAAGAGAAGCAAAATCGTTGGCAATTAAAGTCCTAATGTGGAGTTATCCTTTAGTTTGTTTGTATTTTCTTAAGTCCTTTTCTAATTAATTTCCTGTCATTTATTTGGGAGACCTAAAAGAAAAAGACAGATATGATAGAAGACAAAGAAAAGCTGTGAAACACAGTTATGGTACCCTACCACCTTTGGTTAGATCATATTCAACCCACCCAATCCACATTTGCATCTATATATAACAACCTTAAATATATTAAATGTAGGAGACATTAACAGCTAACTAAGTACCCTTAAATATATTAAATATAGGAGACATTAACAGCTAACTACCTAAATTTTAATATATAAGGACTTCAATTTTGTTTTGATATCACTTGTACCGATTAGAATACTTCAGCTCGGTAGTAAATTAAAATAACAAATTTCAAGTTCTATTTGAATGTAAATTTTGATTGGGGCAAGTGTTTGTGGAAGTATTGTTTCAAGTTCTACTTTTATGAAGTAGTACCTTTTGAAATAGTTCTTGTTAAACATCTATTGAAATGCACGGCAATGGCTATTTTTGAAAAAGAATTATTATGGCTCGTTTCAAATGTGAGTTGTTTCAATGTAAAGGTTTTTTTAAAAAGAGTTATTTTATGGTGATATTTTTCTTGGAAGAGCTTATTCTTTCGAAAAAACACAATATTCCAAATAGAAGTTGTTCCAAACAATGGTTGTTCTAAACATAATTATTCTTGAAACGTTATTATTGTAAAAAAAGATTTGTTCTGAATTTTAGTTGTTTCTAGAAAGAGATGTTCTCAAGTGGCAACTACACTAAATGACAACTATTTTAAACTGAAGCCTATCTAAATATAGTTGTTCTAGGTGCAACTATTCTTAAACAATGGTTGTTTTGAAGAACAACAATTTTAACTAATAATTGTTCTTTTAAAGTGAAAGTTGGAACATTTGCAAATTAAATTAAAAGTTACAAGTGACTCAAAAGTTATGTCACTTCATTATTAATTAAGAATCGTCATTATTTATAGTGATTAGTTATGGATATTAAATGATAAAAGCCATGTTGCTTGATTATTAATAAAAAAATTATGATTATTCAAGTAATATGTAAAAAAATGATCTTGTTCATTCTTAATAGATATAACTATCCAAATAGGTACATATTAGATAGTTATGTCTCTACGAAGAGACAAGAGAACTTACATAAATAGGAGAGGAATGTTATTTTTCATATATACTATGAAATACCAAATCACACCAAAAATTCAGAAACAAAAGTTTCTCTAATCTTCTCCATCAAAGATTTTCCTATACAAAATTACTACAGAAGTTATTTATAGAAATTAATACTCTTGCTATGCTCCGCTTAATGCTCAATGGACTGTTTCTATCAATGCAAAATATCGACAATCATTGGACTTCATTATATCCTCAAAGTTTATTTGTTAGTAACTTGTTTGCACAACAAAATATAATCTTAAAAATAGTGGCTTGATACACACTAAACCCGATCATAGGTCAAGTCACCCGGCCCGAAGGCATGCCCAAAAAGTGGGAGGGTTTGGATAAAAATATAAGCCCAAAAAATGGACTTGAGCAAAAAAAGAGGGCATTGTGTAACTTTTTTTTGCCTTGGCTTGACCTGGATTTGCAAAAAAAAAATAAAATTTACTACTATTTTGTTGTTGTTTTGCAATTGTTTTACTACCGTTTCGTTATTATATTATTACTATTTTGTTGTTATTGTTTGAATATTTATAAATCTTATTTTATTATTAAGTTTGCTAAGGCATTTGATTGATAAGTTGTACCTATCTTGATGTTATTTTTGATAATTTGTTGTTCCAAACAATGGTTGTTCTAAACATAATTATTCTTGAAAGGCTATTATTGTAAAAAAAGATTTGTTCTGAATTTTAGTTGTTTCCAAAAAGAGATGTTCTCAAGTGGCAACTACACTAAATGACAACTATTTTAAATTGAAGCCTATCTAAAAGTTGTTCTAGGTGCAACTATTCTTAAACAATGGTTGTTTTGAAGAACAACAATTTTAACTAATAATTGTTCTTTTAAAGTGATTGTTGGAACATTTGCAAATTAAAGTTATAAGTGACTCAAAAGTTATGTCACTTCATTATTAACCAAGAATCGTCATTATTTATAGTGATTAGTTATGGATCTTAAATAATAAAAACTATGTTGCTTGATTATTTACAAAAAAAATATGATTATTCAAGTAATATATAAAAAAATGATCTTATCCATTCTTAATAGATATGACTATCTAAATAGGTACATATTGGATATTATGCTTCTACAAAGAGACAAGAGAACTTAAATAAACAAGAGAGGAATTTTATTTTCATATATACTATGAAATACAAACCACACCAAAAAATTCAGAAACAAAAGTTTCTCCAATCTTCTCCATCAAAGGTTTTCCTATACAAAATTACTATAGAAGTTATTTATAGAAATTAATACTCTTGCTATGCTCCGCTTAATGCTCAATGAACTGTTTCTATCAGTGCAAAACATCGAAACTCATTGGATTTCATTATATCCTTGAAGTTTATTTGCTAGTAACTTGTTTGCACAACAAAATATAATCTTAAAAATAGTGGCTTGATACACGCTAGGCCTAATCATGACCATGCCCGAAGGCTCATTAGAAAAGTGGGAGGGTGGGAAAAAAATATAAACTCGAAAAATGAGCTTGAGCAAAAAAAAAAAAATCGTGTAAGCTTTTTTTGGCTTGACCTTATCTGGATTTGCAAAAAAAAAAAAAAACTACTACTATTTGGTTGTCGTTTTGCTACCATTTCGTTATTATATTGATACTATTTTATTGTTATTATTTGAATATTTATAAATCTTTTTTTTATTATTAAGTTTGCTACTATTTTAAAGGCATTTAATTGTTAAGTTGCACCTATCTTGGTATTATATACACATTTTTTAATTTGTTGGAAAATTTTATTTTAATAATTTTAGTGTAATTGATGTATTATATTATTTAAATTTATTTTCATATAATAATATTAAAAATAATACGAACAGACGAAACTCAAATTTTAACATTTTTATTTGGATCGAACTTGAATAAAATTTAAATTCCATCTTCAAGACGGGCTTAAAATTCTGTAATTGGCCCAAATACAAAAATGCTTAGGCGAGAGTAAAAATACAAAAATGTATAATCCTGAATAGAGAGCGGGAGTGGATCAACATCTTCAAGAGTAAATCAAATGGAAGCTAGCTTCGGCTACTGCTGACATTACAGCACTGCTTCATGGAATAAAATTCACAAAATGGGCACAAGGAGATAGAGAAATTCAAAGAGAAACAAAGTCGTTGGCAATTAAAGCCCTAATGTGGATTTATCCTTTAGTTTGTTTGTATTTTCTTTCGTCCTTTTCTAATTAATTTCCTATCGTCTATTTGGGAGACCTAAAAGAAAAAGACAGATATGATAGAAGACAAAGAAAAGCTGTGAAACACATTTATGCTACCCTACCACCCTTGGTTAAATCAAATTCAGCCCACCCAATCCACATTTGCATCTATGTATGGTACCCTTAAATATTTTAAATACAGGAAACATTAACAGCTAACTACCTAAATTTTAAAATTCAATTTAAAAACAACAGCCAACGCCAATTTTTTTTTTTTAATTTTGCATTTATATAAATACCCTTAGTCACTCTGATCGACTTCAAGGATTCACTTATTATCTAGTAACTTGTTCTTCAACGTTTCCTTTTCATATCTTTCCATTTTCAAATCCAAGCTTCAACAGCAAATTCTAGTATTGTAAGTCAAAAGTTATTGGATTTTCGGTAAATTTTATGTATCTACGTCTATGATCCACAGTAGTCAATAATATATTAGTATTGGTATGATTGGTAGTCAATAAAAAATACAAGTATTCACAATAAAAAAACAAAAGAAATTTTTTTTAATGGATTGTTTAAAACTTTTTGATAAACCATTTTTTAAAAGGAAAATAAAAAAATGAGAGTGGAGAGGAATAATTTTCCAGAACTTTGAAGCTTTGTAAACATAGTAGTTTTTATTATTAATAATATTTTTTAAAAAATTAAAGTGTTACGCTTGTCATTCAAACGATATTTTAAATTATGTCATTTAAAATTTAATGTGTTAGTTAATAGTTAAATAATTATATATTGATGTACATTGTAAAATAAAATTTGAGGGTGCACTAAAGTTTTTTATTTTCAAATTTTGAAATCAAATAGCAAAATTTTAATATTTCAGCAGATAGGATAATGTTTTTTTTTTAATCCCAATAAGAAAAGAATAACTAATTTTTTTTGACCTTCCACGAAAGTAGAAAAACAATGCAAGTTTATTCTTGCATTGATATTATTTATTTAGTTATATTTTTTTTCTTTTATTCATTAGTTGCATAAATATTTATAGTCGATTAACTATTATTATTATTAGATTAGTAATTCGATTCAAATTGATTTATTGTGAATTAATTTTTTTAGGTTTGACTTTAGATAAATTATAGTTAGAAGATAATATTTTTTTCAATTATAATAAAGTAATATAATTTGATTTTCAAATATATCCTAAATAATTTTTTTGTCTATTAATATTATTTACTTAGTTGTGTCTTTCTTATTAAATTAAAAAATTAATTATCCCATATTTTTATGTAAGTGATGACAAGTAGGTTCTGCGCCAATTACTTTTATGCCTTCAAGGAAATGTAATTGAAAAGACTTGATGTTATTTTAAATTTTTTTAGTCGATTAAATATTTATTATTAAAATAGTAATTTGATTCAAATAGAATTATTTTAAATTAATTTTTTTAGTTTCGATTTTGGATAAATTATATTTAAATGGATAATTTAATTTTCAAGTGCATCTTAAATAAGTTTTTTGTCTATTGATATTATTTACTTAATTTTTTTTAAATTAAAAAAATTAATTTTCTCATGTTTTTATGCAACTAATGACTTCAAAAGGAACTTCAAAAGAATGAAATAAATTCTATGCCAACAACTTATATGACTTCAAGGGTAATTGAAAAGTCTTATTATTATTTTAAATGTTTATAGTCGATTAACTATTATTATTATTATTAGAATAATAATTCGATTCAAATTGATTTATCTTGAATTAAATTTTATTAGGCTCGACTATAGATAAATTATATTTTAATGATATTTTTTTCAATTCTAATAAAATAATATAATATAATTTTCAAATGTATCCTAAATAAGTTTCTTGTCTATTGATATTATTTATTAAGTTATGTCTTTCTTATTAAATTAAGAAATTAATTGTCGCATGCTTTTAAGCAACTAATAACTTCAAGACATGCAGGCAGGTTCTGGGCTAATTACTTTTATGCCTTCAAAGGTATGTAATTGAAAAGACTTGCTGTTATTTTAAATTTTTTTAATTGAATAAATATTATTATTAAAATAGTAATTCGATTCAAATAGAATTATTTTAAATTAATTTTGAGGATTCACTAGGGTTTTTTATTTTTCAAATTTTGAAATCAAAGTAGTAAAATTTTAATATTCCAGCAGATAGGATAATATTTTTTTTATCCAAATTATTTTTGGCCTTCCATGGAAGTAGAAAAACAATGCAAGTTTCTTCTTGCATTGATATTATCTATTTAGTTATGTTTTTTTTTCTTTTTATTCATTAGTTGCATAAATATTTATAGTCAATTAATAATAATAATAATAATAATAATTATTATTATTATTATTATTATTATTAAAATAATAATTTGATTCAAATTAATTTATCTTGAATTAAATTTCTTTTAAGCTCGACTTTAGAGAAATTATATTTAAATGATAATTTTTTAAATTTTAATAAAGTAATATAATTTGATTTTCAAATGTATCTTAAATAAATTTCTTGTCCATTTATATTATTTACTTAATTATGTCTTTCTTATTAAATTTAAAAATTAACTATCACATTATTTTATGTAACTAATGACTTTAGGAGAAGCTCCTAGGTTGTGTGCCAATTACTTTTAAGCGTTCAAAGGTATGTAATTGAAAAGACTTGTTGTTATTTTAAATTTTTTTAGTCGATTAAATATTATTATTAGAATAGGAATTCGATTCAAATTGAATTTTTTTGAATTAATATTTCTTTAGTCACGACTTCAGATAAATTATATTTAAATGGATAATTTAATTTTCAAGTGCATCCTAAATAAATTTCTTGTCCATTGCTATTATTTATTTAATTATGCTTTTCTTTTTAAATTAAAAAAATTAATTTTCCCATGCTTTTATGTAATTAATGACTTCAAAAGGAACTTCAAAAGAATGAAATAAATTCTATGCCAACTTATATGACTTTAAGGGTAATTGAAAAGATTTGTTGTTATTTTAAATATTTTTAGTCGATTAAATTTTATTATTATTATTATTCGATTTAAATTAATTTATCTTGAATTAAATTTCTTTTAGGCTCGATTTTAGATAAATTATATTTAAATGATAATATTTTTTTCAATTCTAATAAAGTAATATAATTTGATTTTCAAGTGTATCCTAAATAAATTTATTGTCCATTGATATTATTTGCTTAATTATGTCCTTCTTAATAAATTAAAAAATTAACTATCACATTCTTTTATGCAACTAATGATTTCAAAAGAAACGAGCAACTTGAGCGCAAGTTAATTATATGAGTTCAAAGGTAATTGAAAAGACTTGTTGTTATTTACTTAAATGTTTTTAGTCGATTAAATATTATTATTAGAATAGTATTCACAATAGAAAAACAAAAAAAAAAATTTAATGGATTGTTGAAAATTTTTCTGATAAACCATTTTTTGAAAGGAAAATAAAAAAATTGAGAGTGGAAAAGAATAGTTCTCCAGAACCTTGAAGCTTTGGAAACTTAATAGTTTTTATTATTAATAATATTTTTTAAAAATTAAAATATCGTTGATCTGTCGATATTTTAAATTATATTACTTAAAATTTAACTTGTTATTTAATAGTTAAATAATTATATATTGATGTATATTGTAAAATAAATATTGAAGATCCACTAGGGTTTTTTTTTTCAAATTTTGAAATCAAAGTAGCAAAATTTTAATATTCCAGCAGATAGGATAATGTTTTTTTTATCCCAATAAGAAAAGAATAAATAGTTTTTGGCCTTCCACGGAAGTAGAAAAACAGTGCAAGTTTATTCTTGCATTGATATTATCTATTTAGTTATGTTTTTTTATTCATTAATTGCATAAATATTTGTAGTCAATTAATTATTATTATTATTATTATTAGAATAGTAATTCGACTCAAATTAATTTATCTTGAATTAAATTTTTTCAAGCTCGAATTTAGATAAATTATATTTAAATGATAAGATTTTTTTAATTTTAATAAAGTAATATAATTTGATTTTCAAGTGTATCCTAAATAAGTTTCTTGTCTATTGATATTATTTACTTAGTTATGTCTTTCTTATTAAATTAAGAAATTAATTGTCCCATGCTTTTATGCAACTAATGACCTCAAGAGGAGCTTATAACGACTTCTATGCCAACTACTTATATGACTTCAATGGTAATTGAAAAGCTTTGCTATTATTTTCAATGTTTATAATTGATTAACTACTACTACTATTATTATTAGAATAGTAATTCGATTCAAATTGATTTATCTTGAATTACATTTTTTTAGGCTCGACTTTAGATATATTTAAATGATAATCTTTTTTCAATTCCAATATAGTAATATAATTTGATTTTTAAGTGTATCCTAAATAAGTTTGTTACCCACTGATATTATTTACTTAGTTATGTTTTTTTTAAAAAAATAAAAAATTAATTATTTTTAAATTAATTATTATTATTATTAAAATAATAAATTAATTTAAATTGATTTATTTTGAATTAATTTTTATAGATTGAGCTTCAGATAAATTATGTTTAGATGGTAATATTTTTCAATTCTAATAAAGTAATATAATTTGAATTTGTGATATTTATGTAAAATGATTCTCAAAGAAAACTAATTTTTGCATAGTTACATGTATTTTAACAATTTGTGATCTTGTTTATAATTTATTTTCTAATTGAAATTGCTGATTATCTTCTTTATAAACAATGTGCAATACATGTGCAGATGTGCTAAAAATTTTCATATAGACATAGATATATTAAAATTACAAGGAATGTTTCTTATTGCAATAATAAATCAATTTTGTCTTTGTACGGAAGTAAATCAAACAGTGCAACATTCTTGCCTATTTATATTTTATTTATTAGTTATGTTTTTGTTCTTAAATTCAAAATATTAATTATCCTATGCTTTTGTGCAAAAAGCTTGACGAACCTGTGGTGTTGAACAGTGGCTCACATGCAGCACAAAGAGAGCCATTGCAGCAAACAAGCTACATGAAGATTCAAGTTCATTTTGTATTTTTGATGTTGTTAATTTCATTTTAATTTGATGATGTAATTGGTCAAACATTAAGTGCTACTTTTAGTGAATTATGACAGCTAATATAGGATTATATTTTAATGTATTGTTCCATACTTCCTACTGTTCAAAATCTGCTGATGTAATGCAGATATGCACCATACCCTATGGTTGCTATGATTTCTTTCTTTTGTATACTTGGAACTATCAATGAAAAGATCAGATCAATTTGTTCCAATACATTCTTGCTCTCATTTTCTCTGTTTTCACATACAAACGCCATTGTTTCTTCTCCAAGCTTCATAACTTAGTTATCAAGGCACTGCCTTGTTAAGTTTGTCTGTCATTTTTACAACAATTGGTATCAGAGCCTACTTCTTAAAGGGGCCTTATACTTGTTTGTCTCGAAAACACTCATGTCTTCTTCCAGCTTCTCTCCAACAGCACCACCACAATTTAATGGTGAGAACTACCACATTTGGGTAATAAAAATGAAGACTTACCTGCAAGCATTTGACTTGTGAGAAGTTGTCAATGCTGATGTTGAACCACCTCCCTTGAGAGCCAACCCAACAGTAGCTCAGATCAGGCAACACTCTGATGATAGAGCCAAGAAGTACAAGGCTATGTCATGTCTTCAAAATTGTGTGACAGATGGAATCTTCACCAGGATTATGGCTTGTGAGACTCCAAAGCAAGTTTGGGACAAGTTGAAGGAGGAATTTCAGGGTACAGAGAAAACAAGACAGCAGCAGCTTATCAATCTCAAGAGAGATTTTGAAAATTTGAAGATGAGTGAGTCAGAGACAGTCAAAGAATATTCAGGAAGAGTCATGACTGTGGTTAACAGCATCAGGCTTCTTGGGGAGCAGTTTAATGAGAGCAGAATAGTAGAAAAGGTGTTAGCAACTTTACCAGAAAGGTATGAAGCAAAGATCTCCTCTCTGGAAGACTCAAGAGACCTGTCAAATATTACACTAATTGAGTTAGTCAATGCTTTTTATGCTCAAGAACAAAGAAGAGCAAGCAGACAGGTAGAGCATCATGAAGGGGCATTTCAAGCTAAAGGCAGATCCACCACAAGCTCTTCTAACTCCAAAGGGAAGAAACCTTGGATGAACAACAAAGATAAGTTCAGAAGAGATGGAGTAAAGAAAAGTTATCCTTAATGTGCTCATTGCAAAAAGACCACTCATCCTAAAATCTACTGCTGGTATAGGCTAGATGTTCAATGCAAAAATTACAAAAAGATGGGACATGCAGAAAAAGTGTGTAAAAATAAGGTGCATCATAAGCAACAACAATCACAGCAACCAGAAGCTAAGGCTCAGGTAGCTGAAGAAAGTGATGCTCAAGAGGAGCAAGCATTTGCAGCATCAAATTCTACAATAAAAAGAAAATTTACAAAAGGTTGGCTGTTGGACAGTGGTTGTACAAACCATATGACACCTGATGCTGAGATTTTTAAGAAGATTGATACAAGCTTCAGTTCCAGAGTGAGGATTGGGAATGGTCAATACATCAAGGCTGAAGGAAAAGGTGATGTTCTCATCAACACACCTACAGGTACTAAGCTTCTTTCAAATGTGCTATTGGTACCTGAAATAGATAGAAACTTGTTAAGCATAGCTCAGTTAATTGAGAAGGGCTATTTGTTATGTTCAAAGACAAAAAATGTTCCATTTGTGATCCAAGTGGATCCAAGCTAATGTCAGTCACAATGACTGATAGAAGCTTTATAATTGACTGGAAACAGGATTCTACTATTGCTTATGCCTCTATTTTAGATGAATCAATGTTGTGGCATAAAAGAATGGGACATGTAAATTACAAGTCATTAGCTCAATTGTCTAAGGAAGATTTAGTTGAGAATCTCACTAAAGTAGTTGAGCATAGTCAAGTCTGTGAAGTTTGTCAGATGGGACAGCAGGCAAGATTACCATTTCCTGCCAACAAAGCCTGGAGAGCCACTAAGAAGTTGCAGCTTGTCCACACTGATGTTTGTGGTCCAATGAAGACTGACTCTTTGAATGGAAGCAGGTAATTCAACTTGTTCATTGATGATTTTTCTAGATATTGCTGGATTTATTTCCTTAAACAGAAGTCAGAGGTTGGTTCAGTATTTTGGAAGTTCAAGGCAACTGTTGAGAATCAATCAGAATGCAAGCTGAAGACACTAAGGTCAGATAATGGGACTGAGTACACATCACAAGTGTTTCAAAGGTTCTGTAATGAATCTGGAATTGTACATCAGTTTACAAATGTCTATATACCACAACAAAATGGTGTTAGTGAGAGAAAGAACAGGACCTTATTGGATATGGCTAGGTGTTTGATGTTTGAAAGAAATTTGCCAAAGAGTCTGTGGGCAGAAGCAGTTAACACTGCTGTTATCTTCAAAATAGACTTCCTACAAGGGCTTTAAGGAACAAAACTCCTTTTGAGGAATGGTTTGGTTTTAAGCCCTCGGTTGCACATTTGAGGATCTTTGGTTGTATCTGCTATGCATTTGTTCCTGCAGTAAAGAGGGATAAGCTTGATAGAAGGGCACAACCAGTAATATTTGTGGGATAAAGTTCTGATAAGAAAGGGTACAGAATATTAGATCCTTCAACACTCAAGATTTTTGTGAGTAGAGATATTGTATTTGATGAAGCATCAGCTTGGAACTGGAACAAGTTGGAACCTGAACAAGTTGTTGATAAAGTGTTAGCAAACCAAGAGGCTGAAACTCAGATTGAACAGGACATGGACTTAGATGATGTGCCTGTCAGAGGAACAAGATTGCTCACTGAAGTTTATGAAAGGGCAGATCTAGCAAATGCTGAGCCAATGAATTTCAATGAAGCTTATGAACAACAGGGCTGGAAGGATGCTATGTAGGAAGAAATTAACATGATAAACAAAAACCAGACATGGGAACTAGTGGAAAGACCAGCTGACAGAAAGATCATTGGTGTGAAATGGGTTTTTAGGGCCAAACACAATGCTGATGGCTCCTTGAACAAGCTTAAGGCAAGGCTGGTAGTGAAGTGATTTAGTCAGAAGTATGGGATTGACTATTTTGAGACATTTGCACCTGTGGCAAGACTTGACACAATTAGGTTCTTAATTGCTCTAGCAGCTCAAAAGCAGTGAAGATACATCAGCTTGATGTGAAATCTGCTTTTCTCAATGGTTTTCTCAATGAGGAAATTTATGTAGAACAACCTGATGGTTTTAAAGTACTTGGCCAAGAAGCAAAAGTTTACAAGCTGAAGAAGGCTTTGTATGGTTTGAAACAGGCACCAAGGGCCTGGTATGACAGAATTGACAGCTATCTATCAAGTCTTGATTTTGAGAGGAGCATCAATGAACCAACTTTGTATTTGAAGAAAGCTGGTGATGAAACACTTTTGATAGTCTCCTTATATGTTGATGACCTCCTTGTAACAGGAAGAAATGATGAGATGTTAACAGATTTCAAGAAGAAAATGCAGGAAATGTTTGAAATGTCTGATTTGGGACAAATGTCTTATTTTTTGGGCATGGAAGTATCTCAGACATAGGAGGGTATTTTTATAAGTCAAAAGGCCTTTGCTTTGAAGATATTAAACAAGTTCTGCATGGAGAATTGCAAGTCAGCCATCACTCCAGCTGCTGTTGGTAATAAACTTTCAAGTCAAGGAACCTTTGAAAAGGTTAATGAGGTAGATTATAGAAGTTTGGTTGGTTGTTTGCTTTACTTAACAGCTACCAGACCAGATATAGTTTTTGCTGTTAATCTCTTATCCAGATTCATGCATTGCTGCAATTCATCACATTTGCAAGCAGCTAAAAGAGTTCTGAGGTACATCAAAGGAACTCTGAATTATGGAACCAAATTTGTTATGACTGAAGATATGAAGATGTATGGATACACTGATAGTGATTGAGCAGGATCAGAAGATGACATGAAGAGTACTTCAGGGTATCTGTTTACACTAGGATCAACTGTTTTCAGTTGGAGTTCAAAGAAGCAAACAATTGTAGCACAATCCACAGCTGAAGCAGAGTATGTTGCAGCTGCAGCAGCTGTCAGTCAAGCCATTTGGCTAAGAAAGCTTATGAAAGACCTCAACTTGCATCAAGAAAGAGCAACAGAGATTAAGTGTGACAATCAATCTGCTGTTGCAATTGCAAAGAATCCAGTATTTCATGGCAGAACCAAGCATTTTAAGATTAAGTTTCATTTTGTTAGAGAAGCACAACAATCCCATGAAGTCAAACTGATTCATTGCAGTTCTGGGGATCAATTAGCTGATATTTTGACTAAACCTCTTAATGCAGTAAGATTTGAGGATTTGAGGGCAAGAATTGGTGTTTGCTGCATGCAAGCCAAGGAGGAGTGTTGAACAGTGGCTTACATGCAGCACAAAGAGAGCCATTGCAGCAAACAAGCTACATGAAGATTCAAGTTCATTTTGTATTTTTGATGTTGTTAATTTCATTTTAATTTGATGATGTAATTGGTCAAATATTAAGTGCTACTTTTAGTGAATTATGACAGCTAGTATAGGATTATATTTTAATGTATTGTTCCATACTTCCTACTGTTCAAAATCTGCTGATGTAATGCAGATATGCACCATACCCTATGGTTGCTATGATTTCTTTCTTTTGTATACTTGGAACTATCAATGAAAAGATCAGATCAATTTGTTCCAATACATTCTTGCTCTCATTTTCTATGTTTTCACATACAAACGCCATTGTTTCTTCTCCAAGCTTCATAACTTAGTTATCAAGGCACTGCCTTGTTAAGTTTGTCTGTCATTTTTACAACATGTGGCTCCTCATCGTGGAATCCAGAGCCAAGCCGGGGTAAATGAAAATCGCGGCTGTATATATAGAGTGCCTCATCGACTACGTGAAGTGAATGAAAAAGCCTATGAACCAAAGGTGGTTTCAATTGGTCCCTATCACTATGGTAAGCAACACTTGCAGGCGATGCAAGTTATCAAACAGAGTTTCTTTTGGAAGATAGCTGAGGAAAACAACCTTAAAGTCAATGAACTTAAAACGACCGTGAGAAGCTTAGAAGCACGAATTCGCAAATGCTATGAAGAAGCAGCTATTCACCTTGATACTGACCAACTTGTAGAGATGATGCTCTTTGATGGTTGTTTTATTATTCAGCTAATCCAGGGGATTCACCCAGTAGAGGATATTTTTGAAGTGGGACGTATTCAAACTGACATTCTTCATGATTTATTACTGCTAGAAAACCAGCTTCCTTTCTTTGTGCTTTCTGAGTTGTATCGAATGATGGTGCCCAATGCTGGAGGAGATGTTCGTCACTTGGCTCTCTCTGCTCTTTCTTTTTTCAAAATGTCCCATTGTCCTTTACCCAAAACAAATATCATGCATCTACTGGACTTAGTACATAGTTGTCAACAGCCTTCACTTCAAGGAATAAAGAAACATGAGGTTTTTAAAGCAGCAGCAGCAACAGCAGCAACATAAGCAGCAGCAGAACCAAATTCCCAACGCTCATGGAAGTTCATACGTAGCGCAACAGAGCTGGAAGGTGCTGGAATCAGTTTCTTTGGTGACCATAGTGGGAAGATGATAGATCAGAAGCAAGGGATAGGGATCATGCTTGATATAATGTTTACCGAAGACACCAAAGTACTCAAGATTCCAACCTTACAAGTCGACGATAGGACAGAGTCTTTGTTCCGTAATTACATGGCCTACGAACAGTTCTTCCCAAGGGGGAAACCAACTTATTTTGTTGATTATGTGGTGTTCATGGATAACCTCATCAACACAGCCAAGGATGTGCAGCTACTTTGTGAAAGTGGAGTTATTGATAATTGGTTAGGAGACGATGAAGCAGTTGCGGTAATGTTTAACAAACTTCGGGACTCCATTTACATGTCTGAAGACTTCTATTATGCAGAGATATTTGGTAGGGTAAACGAGCATTGCCAGAGAAAATGGAACAAATGGAAGGCAGCATTGAAAAAAAATTATTTCAACACTCCCTGGTCCCTCATATCATTTCTTGCTGCGCTTGTCCTGCTCCTGCTCACCCTGCTGCAAACTATAATTTCGGTTCTTTCTTATGTTAAACAGTAAGACCGGAGCCAAAGTCCATCAAGTAAGTATATAGTAGACCTAACTGTTGGTGTTATTTCTCATGTTCATGTATAGTATCTTATGGATGAGCAGTTTTGTTAATCATGGGTTGATTTTGTATATATCACAGATCTTCCTGGCTTTCTTCTGCTGCTTTGGATTGTTAATCAGGCTTTGACACTATGCTATGGGGGTTTTGAGCACTTGGCTTTCTACTTTAGGTGACCGTCTTTTTAAGGTGTTATTTAGTCTCCCTTTGGATTGGCTTTTACCATCCAAAGTAAGCCTTAATTTCTAGATGTGGATTCCTTTTTTATTATGACTTTGTATGTGTTCCAAGTGTTTCGTGTTATTAGTCTGTGTTGGAATAAATTTTGTTGTAACTTAAATAAACAAAGATCAAGACTAGGAGAAAAGAAACACAAAAATAATTTCTGGTGAAAGACATATTTTTATTGAGTTGAAGTGTTGTTTAAATAACAACCACATCCTAGAATCAAGCAACTACCAGATTTCATGATCAACAGCCCCTAAAATCAACAACTATAATGGTTTAAAAATGAGAAAAATCAGTCAGGTTGTTTTGACTAAATCTTGAAGCAGCTGAAGCACACCTTCAACACTCCTCCTTCTTTGGTTGCTGCAAAACTCCAAGTTTCTCTCGAAGAAACTCAAACTTGCTTCTTGGTAAGGACTTTGTAAATATATCAGCTAGTTGATATATTCACACACTCGGTACAGAACATTTCACAACCATTCTCCTATAACAATTATTTTATCGTACTATCATGATGGAAACTTCTACCATTATACAGTCACGTACAGGCACGCTTTATCCTTTCAGATTCGTACTATCAGGTACACTTTTTCGTCCAGATGCGTAGTTTTAGTATTTACCCGGATCCTAATATGTTCCCTTTTGTACTTAAAGCTTGTGTCTTTTTGAAGAACTTGAGGTTGGGTGAGTCTATTCATGACTGTACTTTTAGGCTGGGGTTGGACTTTGATTTCTTCACCGGAAATGCACTTTCGAATATGTACGCAAAATTTCAAAGCTTACAACCGAATAGAGGACGTAAAGTTTTTGCCTTTAATGTGTTTGACGGAATGCCAAAAAGGTGATGAACTTTGTGGGACATTGGCTCTAGAGAAAGGCGCAAGTGCTATTCAATTAGATAGTATGACAAGGGTTTTAGAAATGATGCCAAAAAGGGATTTAGTTTCATGGAACACTGTAATTGCAGGGAATGCACAAAATGGAATGTATGAAGAAGATTGAGGATGGTTAGGGAAATGGGGAACGCTAACATGAAACCTGATTCACTTACTTTGTTCAGTGTACTTCCTATATTTGCAGTGTACGTGGATGTCATTAAAGGAAAGGAGATTCATGGTTATGCTATGAGACATTTGTTTGATTCTGATTGTTATATAGCTAGTAGTCTGATTGATGTGTATGCAAATTGTGCTCACATTGAATCATGTCAACCCCGTTATTTTTTTTTTCGTAAATCACTAATAAAATAACCTAATTATTTTTTTTTCGTAGTAAACTAGATTAAATACATTAGAGAAATTTTTTTCTCTAAAATTTAATTGATTTCTTTTACTAAAAAGCTATTTTCAATTTTTTTTCTTTTTACTAATAATATTCAAACAAAGATTTAGAATAGAATCATACATAAATCAAATCAAAAATTGAATTATTTGTTGAATCCAATAAACAGACTCAAATCAAAAGCCCTTGTATTCATAGGCGTTGTTCATTAAAAAAATTCAAAATCCACTTATATTCTTGGAGAAAGAAGCTTTGGAGCTTGCCTTAAACTTTATCAAGCACAGGCTGGAAAATGTTGTTCTTCTTTGGAGAAATTCTCGAAGTTGAAGCACTGGCATTTTCCCCCTTCACTCCAAGGATCTGTTTAAACATTCTCATGAATTCAAGAGGACTATAAGGGGTAATAGTAAGATGAGATTCATCAAGGTTATGCATAGCCCATAGTACGTACAATATATCTTTGAGAACCCTACACTGTTCAAGATTTGCTCTAAAAAAAATTTGTTTTCAACGAAAAATAAATGGAGGGACTATTTGACAACATAGAGGCTGTCAAGAAAAAACAAGGGCAAGGCTCCAATTGTTGAAAAAGCTAACAAGAAATGAAATATTATTGTAGAAAGTTCTAATGAATCATCCGATGAATCAAAGACAATAACTGAGTCAAGCTTTAATTTGATGAGGATGCACTTTTGAAGAATGTCATTCATTACTAGACTAGAAAAGCTAGGACCAATCATCCAAATCTTCCTTTCTCTGTGTTATAGTATCTGAAAAATAATAATATGGGTTGTTAGGAGGTTAGCAAAGAGGTTAGCAGAGAGCAGTTAGTTTGTTAACATTTGTGAAGCAGAATTTCTGTGTACTGTATTAATATAAATACTGTCACAAACAAAATGAAATACAAGGTCTGATTTCCATTTTACAGACTCAATATCAGTAATTTAGATCTAGTTTATATTGTTTCTTCAATATTTTCAAATTCAGAGATTTTTTTCACTCTGCACAACAGAGGAATAAGAAGATGAAGCAAGTTGGGGTTCCAGCGTTGCTTGCTGCCGCTGCTAATGTTGCCAAAGAAGAAGAAGAAGAAGGAGAAGGAGAAGAAGAAGAAGAAGAAGAAGAAGAAAGATGGATTATGAATATTAAGGTAATCCTAACCCCCTGCCTATTCTATGAGGTATTTTTCTTTTCTCAAGAAAAGTTTCATCCAAGAGCAAAACTATAACATCCGCTTTATCCCTCCAAGTTAGGTACAATTCTATGTCGGATTATGAATATTAGAGAATTTTAGAAACGGGTTAATGTATTATTTTAATTTTTACCCTTTTTTTTCATTTTAATTCTTAATATTTTTTACCTCAATCAATATTTTAAAATTTTTTTAGAAGGAAATTAAATTAATTAATTTACTTAATTTCAATATTATAGTAACAAATCGATTGATATTATTAAGGAATATTTTTTTCAATAAATTATTTAATTGATTCTTATGTTTTGGAATTTAAGATTTCAATATAGAAAAAAAAGAAGAAGAAATTTAGAACTTTTGGCATAAGACTAAACAAGTACAATTTGACAAATTCTTTTAATGCATTATTTTAGTTTTTATCGATTTTTCATTTTAATTTTTAATTTTTTATCCCGATCAATATTTTAAAAAAAGAATTTTTTTGTGTTCAAAATAAAAATATAAACATGATGTGACGAATATTTTTGTTAAAATTTTAAAACTTGAATGACTAAAATAAAAATACCCTAAAATTAAATAATTAACTGTATATTTTTTAAAATTCAAATTCACATTAATATTTTCAAATGGTACCATATGAGAATAGTAAATATTGAAAATAGTTATGTTTATACGCAACCACTCAAATTTATTAAATTTGTATTTATGTTTACATGCAATCACTCATTTTATCAATTTTATTCTTTTGACCTGATTAATGTTAATACATACATGTTTACGTTGGAAGTTTTTCTTAAAAAAGAAAAAATTAATATCATAAATTTTCATTGTTGCAATCACAATTACTTTTATTCCACTCACTTTGCTTTTATCCATCACTTTGCTTCTCAATTTTTTTCATTCTAAATCACAGTAGGAGGCAAAGAAGAGTCAAGTGAGTTTCTGTGGCCCATTTTTGGGATTAAGTATGAATAGCATGAATTTTGTGATGATTTGTGAAACACGACAAGAAATAATTGTTGGGTTAGATGAAGTTAGGTCTTGGGAAAAGGGGTGGTTCTGTTAGATACTGCCTTACGGTGTCGTTGTGTGCAAACCGTGATGGCAAAGTTTTGAGTCTTGTAGAGGGTATATTGCGGTGTTCGAGCATCAAGGTTAGGAAGGCCGAAAGATGTTCTGTCATCATAATAGAAATGAGTAAGACCTGATCGACAAAGAAGGATATGTCGAATGACAGAAATGTCTGATAGGACTATTCTTCTTTAAAGGGAAACTATTGAAAAAGTATCAACCAAGCAACTAGTTAGGTGGGAACTCCAAATGAAAGAGAAATCGTGAAACTAGATGGCCAACGGAGACACACTGGGTCGAATAAATCTCCTATCTAAAAGTTCTTAAATTTGCAACTTAAGTTCTTTAAACTCTTTCGGTGCCATACGATATGGAGCGATGGACACTACAGCAGTACCCGACAATAATTGAATCCCAAACTTGACCTCTATATCAGGAGGCAAACCCAACAACTCCTCAAGAAAAACGTCTCAAAAGTCTTTAACTGTGCGAATTTCTGCCATAGTCGAACCTATACTCGTGTCATGCACATAAGCCAAGTATGCATCACAACCCTTACAGATTTGCCTTTCGGCTACTAAAGTGAAGATTACATCAGATAAATAATCTCGACGCTCACCCACCATCACAACCTTTCAAATCATCCACAACCTTAAAAATCACTTGTTTATACTCACAGTCCAAATCGACCCGATGCTTCACCAACCAATCCATACCCAAAATCAAATCAAATTCCCCAAAAGACAATTCTATCAAGTCAGCAAAAAATACATATTCCTAATCCTCAAGTGGACAACTCTTATATAACTTACTAACTCATACAAATTAACCCAAATGACTAATCACAAAAAGTTCATTACTATTGTCGAAACCACCTCGAAAACGGAGTTTCAAAAAATATTTTTTAAAAATTTGAAAAATGGGAGTCGCCACCAATCTTTTATTTGGGTGTGATTGGATCACCACGAAACGTTTAAAATACGTTTAAAAATGTTGGTCTTTGAAATCCAGAAAAACAGGTTCGGGAGTCGGGTACGTATGAGGAAGGATTAGCACCCTCATACGCCCAAAATTGGTACCACATGATTATTTTCGGGTCTTGTTTGTAAACTTTGAAAGTTCGAATAAAATTTAAAATACGATCCTCGAATGCATGAACTATTTTTTTAAGAGAAGTCGATTTTGTTTGGAAATCCCGCTATTTCAAAGTGATCGGGAAAGAAAGTTACGTCCAGTGAGTTAGGACACAACATTTCAAGACCCAAAAATAACGAGCCTTCCTTTGTAAAACGTTTTAAATTTTGAAGAAGGATATTTAATTATCTTGATTTGAAGAAAGGTTGCACCTAGTGAGTTAAGGTGCACTTTTTCATAACCGAAGATAAGGAAATATTGCCTCGATTAAGGGTATTCGATTATTTCGGTTTGAAGAAAAATTGCACCTAGTAAGTTAAGGCGCAAAATTTTGAAACTCGAAATAAAAGAATATTGCCTCGATTTTAAAATTTTTTTATGAAAATCAATTTTGAAAACGTTTATGCGAGTTTAATGAGCAGTTATTGACGGATATAAAATAACACGAAGTAAAATAACTAAGCAAATAAAACGATAAACAAAAACAAAACGAACACGATATACGAGTGCATAATACTTAAAGTTAAATGCAAATATTAATAAGGAAGAAAAATGATGCAATTGGGATTGAAAACAGGACTTTTGGATACCGGGAGGCAAAATAATAATTTTGGACTTTCGGGGGTAAAAATGTAATTTTTGGTGAAATCAAGGTCAAAAACGGAATTTTGGAAAGTTTAGGGACAAAAATGTAATTTTTTAAAATTTTTGGGGTTAAAATATAATTTTGAAGAAGTTTAGGGTTAAAATGTAATTTATAGAAAGTTTTGGGGTCAAAATATAATTTTGAAAAAGTTTAGGGGTCAAAATGTAATTTATAGAAAGTTTTAGTGTTAAAATATAATTTTGGAAAATTTTGGGGTTAAAATGTAATTTATAGAAAGTTTTAGGGTTAAAATATAATTTTGAAAAAGTTTAGGGATCAAAATGTAATTTTTAAAAAGTTTTAGGGTTAAAATAACATTTTTTGATAATTTAGGGACTTCTGGGCAATAAAACCAAAATAAGGTGACATGTGGCAGCCTCACAGGCATCCAAAAGTCAATGGACTAATTTGTAAATATTGAAAAATTCCTAGATAATTTTGTAATTAAACGGAAGTTGATTTAGGGACCAAATTAAAACAAATTAAAAACAAAATGGACCAATTGCACAAATAAGCTAAAATAGTGACACGTGGCAGCCTCTGGTGCTTTCAAAATGTTAAAGGATTAAATTGAAAAGTAATTAAAATAACTGGGCTAAATTAAAATTAATTAAAATATGAAAAGGACCAAATTGAAACAATTAAAAAAGTGAAAGGACTAAACGCACAAATAGACCATTTGTTGAAAACACGCGGATCCTAAGGGTCAACCGGGTCGGATCGGGTTGGGTCTATGAATCTTATAAAAGTTATTTTAAACTTTTTTTTTTTTAATTTCATATCCCTTTTTTAAAAAACCCATCTCTCTCTCTCAAACTCTTTCTCTTTTCTTCCTCCATGGTCGGTCACTGGGTCACCACCGGTCACTGGTGCTTGCCCTGCGCGTAGGGCCTCACGCGCACCATGCGCGGCTGTCCCGCTCCATCGCCATCCACCTCCTGTCGGTCACCGTCTGCCACGCGCCGTCGTTATACCATCTCATGCGCCAAAACCGAAGGTAAAATCTCTTGCTTTTCCCTTTTTTTCTTTTTTTTTAAAACCATCTTTTTCATTCTTATTAAAATCCGAACTTGGATCCCCAGATCTGATCTTAAAACTGTTTTCCTTCTTCATTAAAAACTTGTTTTTGTTTAAAACTCAAGGAGATTTAGTTATTTTAATGTAAAATGCTTTCATGGCTTCATGCTTTTATTTTTTCCTTATTTGTTTTTATATTTTAAAGCACTTGAAGTCCATGTTAGTCTCAGATTTAACCTTTGTTTTACGTCTTTATGCGGATCTGTGTAGGAATGGACACCGGTGGCGTTCGGGTGAGGGTCGACGTGGCTCTGGTGGCTTCATCCAGCGAGGGCGACATCAGGGAAGGCTTCCGTCCTTTCATCTTTCTTTTTTTGTTTAATATTAATATTTTATTAATATTATTAATGCTACTGTTAATAATTATTAATGTCATTCATTACTAGTATTTATTATTAATATTAATAAAGTTATTATTATTATTATTCATTAAAAGCAAATGATAGATGCCAACATACAATTTATTTAATAGATGCATAAATGTATGCATTAAGGATATGAAGAATTCAACCAACTTCGATTATTAATGATGAGTGAGGTGCATGTATATTGTACTGAATATTTCAATGCCTGCAAAGTTAACCCGATCCAGCTTCTGTTGCTTTTGGATATCTAGTAATATATTTGTGACTGATTATTGAAAGCTCCTTAATTTGTGAGTGCTTTGAAAGTATCTTCTTTGTATTGATTTTTTTTTGAAATTTTTCTCCTTCCCTTTACAATGTCTGATTCTGGCTTTTATAGCCAAAATTTCTATCATTACAATTTGTTTCATGCAAATTAATGCCTGTGTTGTTTCTTCTTTTTTGTTTTTGCAGGTCCGGCACAAGGGTGGCTATAGCAATCGGCTATAGCCGGTGGTGGCAGAAGTGAGTTGATGGTTGAAGTGGAGACTGTCCAGGCTGGCGTGGCTAATTAGCCTTCTATTTGGGCTGCTGAAATTTGAGGCATTTGGGCTAGCCAAATCTAGCCCAATTGAGCTTGTAAACTTGTAACTTGAACTTTATTTGTAAATGGACATTTGAGTTTGTACCTTTTTGGATTTATAATAAGTTTTAAATTCATATATAAGTCTAAATTTAAAATTAAAATAAATTTAAATTCAAAAATCAATTTAAACTTAAAATAATTCTTAAAATGGGTTTAAACGTTAGGCACGGTTAAATTGAGCTTCAAAAACTATTGTCATCAGCCATAATTCACAAATTATTATCACAATAATTATGTACTCTCTTTCTCATAATTAAATTATCACATAATATTCACTTTATTATTTTTAATATTTTAATTAATTAAATTTCATAAATATATATTTAAGATTTAAAGTTTTATTTTTTTTCAAATTTAGAATAATAAGAAGGAGAAATTAAAATATTTTGAGGACTTGAGAACTTTCAAATCCCATGTTTGAATCCTATATATAAATCTTGTGTAGATGAATTAAGTTGAGTTATGAATTTAATACTTGTAATTGTTTAACTGTTAATACAGTTGTAAGTTATATTTTCAAATATATATACTTATCACTCTAAAAGTCAAAATATATACATGGGAAAAGTTTATTAAATCCAAATTGGTAAATAAATAAATAATTTTTCTTCAATTCTGCCTTCCATTTGTTCCAATTTCTCTGGCAATGCTCGTTTACCCTACCAAATATCTCTGCATAGTAGAAGTCTTCAGACACGTGAATGGAGTTCCGAAGTTTGTTAAACACAATAACTCCACTTTCACAAAGTAGCTGCACATCCTTGCCTGTGTTGATGAGGATATCCATGAACACCACTAAAATAAGGTAAAACATTATATTAACTCGTTTTAAAAAATTAAATGTAAATTAAAATAATATTTACTTTACTTTTTTATTAATTAATATAATTTATTATCGTTACAGGAAAATAGTTTTTTAGCAGCACTTTTTTAGGTCTATAGCGGCGCTTATAAGCGCCGCTAAATGTTTTAGCGGCACTTTCTAAAGCCCCGTAAAAAATGCCGCCAAAGATAACGCCGCAAAAAATAGCGGCGTTTATGCGAAAAAGCGCCGCTAAAGGCCATGTTCTTTAGCGGCGCTTTCTCCAAAATCGCCGCTAATATAACAGATTTTGACAGCCCTTTTTTAATTTACATAAAACCCGAATTTCAATATTTTTCCTGTAAATTCAAATCCAACCAATGCAAATCCAACCGATAACTTCAAATCTTAAAGGTAAATGATAAATGAAAGAAATATACATATGATTTAAATTAATAAATCAATGAAAAATAAATTTCAAATGTAGTATATTATTCTCAAATAAAAAAATAAAAGTCTAAGATGACGGATTCTACTGAAACATTTTCATCATATTTTGAAGCTGTAGTTGCAATTCATCATACTTTCTTGTAGCCTCTGCTTCCTTCGCTTGCCTCGCTGCTGCCTCCGCTTGCCTCGCTGCTGCCTCCACTTTAAGTTGTAGGTGGAGTTCTTCATATTTTTTTTGAGACTCTGCTTCTCTCACTGCAGCCTCCTCTTTAAGTTTTAGATGGAGTTCATCATATTTTTTTTGAGCCTCTGCTTCTCTCGCTGCAGCCTCCTCTTTAAGTTGAGCAAATTGCTCAACTGTGCTCGCTTGTACCTGAGCCAATTGATCTTTTAACCTCTGAACTTCAGCTTGATCCTGACTCCCCGAAGGCATGTATCTCTGCGAGTTGGATCCAAAATATCGGGATGGACTAACAAAAGATCCTTGAAATCGAACCCGACCATACTTTTCAGGACCCAAAACTTCAGTAATAACTCGGTTATCAATGTCCTCTAGATTAACCGAACTATCACTTGAAGCCATCGCTTCATACTCCGCCTTCTTATCTTTTAATTTATCCTAATAAGTCAATCAAAAAGTTAGAAACGAAATATATAATCAAACAAATGCAACATAACTTGACATTATTTGTATTACAACCGACAAATTAAACTATTATAATTAAACATGATAAATATTTAAAATAATTCAAATTTTATAAAGTTAATATACCATAATTTCTGCAACTTCAGAAGTCATAGGAGATCCATCTTTTTTTCTATGTGTAATGTCAAAAAGTTGAAGTCGTCCAATTTTTTGACCTGACGATTGTTCCTACATTATAGTAGGAAAAATATTAATTAGTAGAAAGTAATTAATATTTGACACAATTAATAAACTCAAAATACCTCATCAGCAGCTACACAAGCAAAACTTTTCGATCCAGCTGTGTGCGTGAATTTTTGTTTTTGCCTACTTGTAGTTCCGACACGCTCACGATCCTACATTAATTATTATTACGTATATAATAAATACTATAAACCGAAATCATTATAAGCGTTTTGTAGTACATAATACTTCCCCTTTCTTTGAGCTCCAAAATCTAACTTGTTCTTCCCATTGGTACCTCAGCATTCCCGGCGGAACATTTCGCAATTTATCTTCGAGGCTCATATTATTCTTAAAATAATCTTTCTTTATAGCACTCTTATGATCTCTCCATTTCTTTCCTAATGATTTCTTTACATAATTGTCTGAGATCTCTAAATTAAATCTTTCCTGCAAATAACACAAGTTTAGAAAGTAAATATAAATTAAAATAAATCAAAGTATTATAAATTATATTCACATTATTACCTTAATATTATCGATAGCTTGATTTTTGTTACTATCAGGCATATGATGCCATGACTCGTAGTTGATTGGCAACAGACTGCCATTTCGTGCTACTATGCCCAAGTATCCTCCCAAAAGTCGAGCTTCTGATCCAACAGGCTGACCATGACTATTTCCAGATACTTTAACACGCTCCTCAGGATTTAGACTATATAAATCCTTTAATACGGTACGTCCTCGAGTTCTGCGCCCCTTAGTATATTCAGCTAAAAAAATTCTATATGTTAATATTAGAATTTGAAACAAAAATAAAAAATGAAAAGTGAACATGCATGAAAATTAAACTTAACATTACCTTCAATTTCTACAGTTTCTGGAACATTCGAAGATCCAATGTCAGTCTGTTGTTCACTATTTGTTCCTTCCGAATTTGGAGAATTTTGGATAATACTTAGATCTCGAAATTTTCTTCTAGGCATATTATCTGCAATACACATAAAATAGTTAGAATATTAGTAACTAATTACAACAATAATAGTAATGGATATATTTAACAAAATCAAGATTTAAATTATAATATACATATTATTAAAAAAACGTAAAATCTTACTACATTATGATTCGTAAATATCTTCATCCACATCCTGCCGAACCCATTGAAATTGTGTACTAGTACTAGGAATAGTTTCATTTAAGTTTTGTTCTGGAAAAGGCAAAGTTTCTGATCTTTCGTCCATGTCATCTCTATTCCCACTACCCATGTCAAACAAGTCTCTAGGGGTGTTATGAAGTACAACGTACCAACCCTCGTCAGTTGGATCTCTTGAGTAAAAAACTTGTTTGACTTGAGAAGAAAATACATACGGCTCGTCCATCAATTGTTGCCCAGTGTGAATTAATCGAGAGAAGTTCACCATTGTAAAACCAAATTGATCTTTTCTAATTCCTCGAGCAGTATTAACATCAGCCCAATCGCATCGAAATAAAACAACCTTCCATTTTCCATAGTAATCCAACTCAATAATGTCCGTAAGAAGTCCGTAATACTCCACATTTCCTTCAATAGGATTATTATCCCTAGCACTAGCATAGCTTGTAATTGAAGAATTAACAACTATTCCAGAATTTTGAGTCCTCCTTAATCTTTCGCGAGATTTTGTATGAAACCTGAATCCATTAATCAAGAAGGCATTATATCTTTTTACTACTCTATTGGGACCTTGGGAAAGCCATTTAACTTCTTCACTGACGTCCTTCCCACTCCAAACCTATCGAATTGAAAGTAAATTGATTAATTATAATGTTATACGAAAACATTATTATTTATCATTGAAAGCTTCAGTTGCATACCATCTGCGCCAACCATTCATGGAAAGATTCTGTGAATAACTTATGAATCTCTCGATGTTGTAATCTTCGAGAGTGTGAACGAGATCTCAGGAGTTGTTTATACTCACTATGTTAAAAAGTTAATAAATTAGTTAGCAAAAAAAATAAACAGATGAAAATGATTAATATGCATGAAAATCTAAAACTTACTTGCGTAATGGTTCAATTGAATCATGGTGAAAAAGAACATATCGATGTGCTTGTACCCAAGATATGTCATCTAAGTGTGCAATTTCAACTTTCCCGATTGGTTGTCCACAAGTTTGAAATAGATAAGTTTCAGCTAAGCTATGATCATTATTGAGCCCAACATTTCTACTTGGTCTATTCAATCTTGTTTCAACATCTTCTAAATATCTAGAGCAGAAAGTCATACACTCCTCAGCTAAGTAACCTTCAGCAATTGATCCTTCTGGATAACGCTTATTATGACAATAAGACTTCAATTTGCATAGAAACCTAAACACGATGTACAACATTGTCAAAAAGTGTAACTAAAGATATATTAATCAATGAATGAAAGCTTTGCAAATTAATTAGCACCTCTCTATAGGATACATCCACCGATAGAAAACCGGTCCACCAACTTTTGCTTCATGAGGGAGATGGATTAACAAGTGCACCATAATAGTGAAGAATGAAGGCGGAAAGATCTTCTCTAAGTTGCATAACATCAAGGCGACTCGATCTTGTACTTTCTCAAGTTCTTCAACATCCAGAACTTTGCCACAAATAACTTTCATTATATTGGACAGTTCAATTATACAAGACGTCACCTTTTTTGACATACAACACCGCAAAGCAACTGGCAGTAAATCTTGCACCAAAATGTGATAATCATGTGATTTTAAAGAATAAAGTCTTCGATCTTTAAGACTCACACATCGAGATATATTTGATGCATATGCATCTGGGACCTTTATATCCTTCAACACCGTGCAGAACAATTCTTTTTCTTTCTTCGACATTGTAAAAATAGAAGGCGGGAATCGATATTTTCCATTCGGAAGTAATTGGGGGTGAAGATCATGTCGAATTCTCATGTCAACTAGATCAAGTCGACTCTTAAGATTGTCTTTCGATTTTCCATCGACATTGAGAATTGTCCCGATTATGTTCTCGCAAACATTCTTTTCAATATGCATGACATCAAGATTGTGTCTCAGAATATGATGCTCCTAATAAGGCAAATAAAAAAAATACTTCTTTTTTTCCACAACTCCGCCTCATTAGGATCATCCTCTTCATCAGATTGATCATCACTCTCCCGATCAACATCGCCAACATATGCCTCCCTCGGTCTTCTGTTTCTTTTCGTGTTGGATGGTTGATTCATCTTCCCATAACTGAAATCTACATCTTTCAACATAAATAAGATTTCAGATCCAATGGTCTGCTCAGGAGCTTCTCTCAACTTTTCGGTACCATCAAATTGAGTTCTTTGAAATCTAAATCTATGATTTCTATCTAACCACCGACGATGCCCCATATAAGAGAACTTCTTCCCATTATATAACCACTGTGAACATGTTTGCGCTGCACAACAAGGACAATCATAACGTTCTTTGGTACTCCAACTAGATAAATTGGCATAAGCTGGGAAATCATTAATGGTCCACAACAGAGCTGCACGTAAAAAAAAGTTCTCCTTTCTGGAGACATCATATGTTTCAACACCGACCCACAACTGTTTCAACTCTTCAATAAGTGGTTGCATATAAATATCAATATCATTCCCGGGACCTTTCTCTCCAGGGATAATCATAGATAAGATAAAAGAAGATTGCTTCATGCAAATCCACGGAGGCAAATTGTAAGGAACAAGCACTACAGGCCAAGTACTGTACGAAGTACTCATGAGTTTAAATGGATTAAATCCATCAGATGCTAGCCCAAGCCTCACATTCCGAGGATCACTTGCAAAGCTTGGAAATTTATTATTAAATGATTTCCAAGCTAAAGAATCCGCGGGATGCCTTAATAATCCATCATCGGTTCGTTCATCATGATGCCACCTCATAGACTCGACCGTCTTTGACGACATGAAAAGCCTTTGAAGCCTTGGTATTAGTGGAAAATACCGTAGAATCTTTACTGGCTTCGCTCTTGACTGTGGCTCACCTTCATCCTCATTCACATTTTCTGCATTCTTATTCATCCAACGAGATGTACCGCAAACATGACAAGACTGTTGGCTTCTCCGATCACCCCAATACAACATGCAGTCATTTGGGCAACTATGAATTTTTTCATACCCAAGGCCTAAATCTTTTATCAGTTTCTTCATATCTTTGCATGAATGAGGGATTTTTGCAAACGGAAATATATCTGTCAACAACTCTAACAGCAGCGTAAAAGAGTTTCCGTTCCACCCTCCCAAACATTTTAAGTGAAAAAGACGAATGCAGAAAGACAATTTTGAGAATTTTGATCCCTCGTAGAGTTCTTCATTCATTTCATTAAGTAACTTGTAAAACTTCACCGCTTCTCCATTTGGCTCTTCATCAGGTGCACTTATTCCCGTTTCGGTAAAACATTATCACCAATATCACAATCATCCGGTGCAATAAATTCAGATGGAAATGATTGCAAACCATGATTGTGCATATTAAATGCATCCCGCAACATACCTTCCATGTCATCTTCTCTAGCATACTGATGATGAGCATAATGAGGATAACTCGGATTAATTGTTGACGAGGTTCTACTAGGTGTACACTCTCCATGGAAAATCTATTTTTTATACCCCCGAATAAAGCCATCAACAACTAGATGTTCGTAGACAACTTCACGAATATGCCAATTGATGTTGCCACATTTCTTACATGGGCAAAGAATCATATTCTCTTCGCTTGCATTTTGAAATGCAAAATTTAGAAAAGTTTGCACTCCATTCCGATAGTTGTTGCTTACCCTTGACAATTGCATCCAACTTTTATCCATTTCGTAGTTCTTGAAGTCTAAAGTTGAAAATAAATTATGGTTACTTAAGTGTTATAAATTGATTTAAATTTAAAAATATATATTAGTGACAACATTTTACTTTAAAATATATATATTAGTGACAACATTTTACTTAAATATTTTGGTTCTTTTTATTAATTAAATAATTAAATATTTAATTTAGTATAATTAAATAATTAATTAATTAATTAAAATTAATTAATTATATATAATTATTTACGAAAATATTTTAAATTAAATATTTAATTAAATATAATTAAATAATTAATTGATACTGTTTACAATTAAATACATAATTAAACATAATTAATTAATTTAATATTATTATTCACTTTAATATAAATTAAATAATTAAATATTTTAAATTAATTATTTAATTAATTTGAAATATTTACAATTAAATACATAATTTAACATAATTAAATAATTTAATATAATTATTTAGTTTAATATAATTAAATAATTAAATATTTTAAATTAATTATTTAATTAATTGATACTGTTTATATTTAAATACATAATTAAACATAATTAAATAATTTAATATAATTATTTACTTTAATATAATTACATAATTAAATATTTTAAATTAATTATTTAATTACTTGATACTGTTTACAGTTAAATATATAATTAAACATAATTAAATAATTTAATATAATTATTTAGTTTAATATAATTACATAATTAAATATTTTAAATTAATTATTAAATTAATTGATACTATTTACAATTAAATACATAATTAAACATAATTAAATGATTTAATATAATTATTTACTTTAATATAATTAAGTAATTAAATCTATTAAATTAATTATTTAATTAATTTAAAATATTTACAATTAAATACATAATTAAACATAATTAAATAATTTAACATAATTATTTAGTTTAATATACTTAAATAATTAAATATTTTAAATTAATTATTAAATTAATTGATACTATTTACAATTAAATACATAATTAAACATAATTAAATGATTTAATATAATTATTTATTTTAATATAATTAAATAATTAAATATATTAAATTAATTATTTAATTAATTTAAAATATTTACAATTAAATACATAATTAAACATAATTAAATAATTTAATATAATAATTTAGTTTAATATAATTAAATAATTAAATATTTTAAATTAATTATTTAATTAATTGATACTGTTTATAATTAAATACATAATTAAACATAATTAAATAATTTAATATAATTATTTACTTTAATATAATCAAATTTTTTAAATTAATTATTTGATTAATTGATACTATTTACAATTAAATACATAATTAAATAATTTAATATAATTATTTATTTTAATATAATTAAATAATTAAATCTATTAAATTAATTATTTAGTTAATTTAAAATATTTACAATTAAATACATAATTAAACATAATTAAATAATTTAATATAATTATTTAGTTTAATATAATTAAATAATTAAATATATTAAATTAATTATTTAATTAATTGATACTGTTTATAATTAAATACATAATTAAACATAATTAAATAATTTAATATAATTATTTACTTTAATATAATCAAATTTTTTAAATTAATTATTTAATTAATTGATACTATTTACAATTAAATACATAATTAAACATAATTAAATAATTTAATATAATTATTTACTTTAATATAATTATATAATTAAATATTTTAAATTAATTATTTAATTAATTGATACTAAAGGTAAATCTATTGTTTTCTTATGTATTAAAATTTTATTAAGATGAATGGTGGTTTTCTTTTAAGAAAACTAATGTTATTCTAGAATGTAATATTACAATCGTAAAACCAAACCCAGTTAACCACAAGGTAACAGTTTTTTGAAATTTTTTATTTTAGTCATAAATACAGGTATTTTCCCTCGTTAAAAAAAACCCTTCAGATCCCATACTTCAGATTTTAGATTAATGCTATAAATGGGAAATTCCAGCCTTTCTTGTTTTGGAGCTTAGCAGATATGCCATTTGCCATTGCAAATTGTTGTGGAACCATGTTGCTCTTATACATTAGTCTAAACATAAATCACATGCATTGTTCCAAATACTCCCCAAGATTTTGACTTCAATAATTCTTCACGTGAGGCCACAAAAACAGACAAGAACATTCAATGGATTGGTTCAACAAAAAATCAGAATTTCAATCCAATCTTTGAAACTCAAACCAGTTTTAAACACCATCTGTTCTGTCATGTCATCCCAGAGTTTCCAGCAGTATGTATGTGCCAAAAGACAAATTTTCAACAATTCTGGTTTGGTTCCAAACATATTTCACGAGTGGATGTTTCATTCAATTCAAAAAGTTCTAAACCTAATAAGTATGTGTGAGTGGCGAGCTACTGTAGGAACACAAAGAGAGTTAAGCTGGATGTTTTTGAATGCTTAGCAATCTAAGTATTTTTGTGCGAAGCTGAAAATGTAAGTGGAGCATAAACAAACCTAGATAAAGGCAAGCAGAAAGCTGTCTACTTCGGTTAATAATAAGAACCAGGACAGCAGCTTCTTGAAGAGCAACAATCAATAATAAAAATAGTAGCAATTTGAAGCACAATCGGTCAAGCAAGCAGCTGAAAACATAAGTAGTGTAAGGGCAGAAATAAGAGTCAGGGCCATTTTCATAAACAGAAACATAATGTTTAATAACCAGAAACATAACTATCATCAATTAGTGCTTATAATCTATATTCTAAGGTAATAGGGAAGACAAAATGACTTAAGATCACCTGAAAAGCAAGAGGATGGATCAGCAAAACATTGATATATCTATAACAGAAACATAAAGTGTTAACATTTTCATAGGTCCCATAGAATTAATGACAAAGTCTTGACACTAGAGGGCAGAGGCAACTTAATGTACTTGCATAGTACATAGGCAACTTAATGACAAAGATGAAATAAATAGTTCAAAAAAATTAAATGGTCTGAACTTGCATAGAACATAAGCAACTTAATGTACTGATTTAGTCCAAGAAAAAATTAGCAAAAAGTAATCTCTAAACATCACTGAAGAACAAAACTAACTAACATTTTCTTGAAGCTTACATGAATATCCATTCCAAACAAACCTTGGAAATCAGATCAAAGACAAGCTGGTTTTGATATATTCTAAGGTAATAGGGAAGACAAAGCTAGCAAGTTAATTAGAGAGAGAGAGATGGTGTAGGTGTGAATGAAAGTGCATGAAGAGGTGAGATATAAAAAGAGATGAGAAGGGGAAGAGAGGATATCCATATCAGAGAAATATCTGAGAGTGAAGGAGTGAAGTTGTCAGAGTGATGTTCATGAAAAAGGAAGTGACAAAAGAGGCATAGAAAGGGAGGTTATCAGTGGAATTACTTGGATGAAAAGGCATGACGAGGTATGAAATGATGATTAACCAGCCTTCCCCTCCTTGATAACAGTGACAGATATATGATATAATATAATATAATATTGCAACTGAAATGAATGAAACAGAGTCTTTCAAGGAATGATGAATCCGATTTACAACTCAACAATATATGACCTGAATCAAACCTTTATATATTTACTATATTATAATTACCATATAATGTGAGCTTCATTTATGAAACAAGAACTAAGCATACTCATTCATTTAATGAGCTCTACTCTATTTTGCAGCTCCAGAAACCAGACTAAAAAATATTCCTGTAAACTGACAGTGAATTTCAAGAGAGACATAAATGCTTTCTCTAGGATTCATTATCAGAAGAGAATCACACATTAAACAAAGTATTTTTATTTATATTAACACAGTCTATCTCTAGTCCTTACTGATGTCACAATCGCCCAATAGTAGGCTCCTTTATTCTTTATAGAGCTTTGATTACCCTATCCTTTAAGAATTTCAGGGATTTCACCTTGGAGCTCGAGGGAGCCCTCAGTTTGTAGATGAAATGGTGTTAAGAGGATACCCTCCCTAGGTAGGTCTTGCAAGTACAACAAGTAATAGAAATTGAATTCATATCTTAGGACCAGTTTCCGTGTGCAGTAAAAGAAAGCAGCTTTGGCAAACCGAGTTTTGAACTCCAAACTCTTCTTCATCTTCCCAGTTTCACTTTTTATTGTCCTAAATTCCATGTGGTGGATATGCAGCACGTGCATGCATAAAGGCAGCATCGCTTTATAGTTCTTCCAACATATAAATCAATACACTTTTATGTGCTAAAGTTGAAACGGATTGGAGATACAGTGAAAATGATTTGTCTATCATTTTTCCTTATGGTTAAAAATGTTAGCACTTCCTCAATCAGAAGAAGGATCCTTTTAAGCTTGCCTTATAATTATGGTCTGTGCGGTGGAGTCCTTAATTTCAGCTTCTAAAAGAAACATTAAAAACAAAAACCCAAACACATCTTCAGTTTCTAATTGAGTAGAAAAAAGAACAACAAATTAATTTCTTCTTTTTTTTCCAATTTAGAGCAAGAACGCAAGAAACCCAAAACCAATTATATATCCATTTAAAAGATAAAATGAAAAGAAAAAGAAAACCCCCCAAAATTACCATTCATTTCACCATAATAGCATGCATGAGAGAAAGTAAAATGAATAGAATAAAAATCACAAAGCAAGCAAACACATTTACACAACCAAAATCGAAATAAAAGTTGAAACCAAAATTATATATGATTAAAAAGGGGGAAAATGGTAGAAGGTAATACCGATAGGGTTTGCGGCTGTCGGATCGGGACGAGCAGCTGGTTCTGGGAGTGAAGAGGGAACGGAGTGAGGGAAACAGTGAGAAATAGAACTACCGGCCGCCGAAGACAACTCTGCTTTTATTTATCTAACACATTGCCTTTCCTTCTTGTTGCTTACAGTTGAAAACCCGTATGAATTGGGAGAAAGGGCAGACAAGTACTCTTCTTTCTTACTAACACCTTTTGAATCCAACGCCCCATATTATCTTTTATTCATCTAACGGCTATGGATTTAAGATAGATTAATTGATTTATAATTAGTAATTATTTTTGCTTCATGTTTTATTTTTTTAATATATATGATTTATTATTAGATATAAAAAATCACAAAAGTGTCACATTTTATATTCTTATTACAAGAATGAAATAAATATAATAAAGTTTAATTAAATATTATGTTTAATTTTTAAAAAAATTATTAATGATATTTTATTAAATTAAAATAATATTTAATAAACAGAATTAAATTATAAATTTTACTAAAGATATGAGGTAAATTTCAAATAATTCTATTACTAATATATTATAATTTTTTAATTTAAATTTATTTTTTATAACATTCGAAATTTTAACAAACAAACACACGCAATAATTTATCCCTTTTTGAGATGAAGCATTACTAAAAATCTATGTTATATTTGGTCTATATGGCTATATGTAATCTTTAAACAAAATCCCTATCCCTAGTTGCTGCTGGGCAATGCGTGCATGGAACATGTGTACGTGTGGGTATATAAACAGGCCATGATATATACACGTGCTTTTTTCTTTTTTTCATTCGTGATGGTGTGCTCGGCTAGCTTTTCCACATCAAAACCCTTCCTGGATCAACTTAATTCAAATGATCCAGCAAAGGTCCAAAGTTTGAGCTTGACGATGATGACAGGTTAGGGATGATCATGGAATAGGGCAAGACCGAACCCACATATAATGTTAATGATATAATCTAAGAATGGCTGAAAATCCAAACTATAACCAAAAGCAGGTGATAGAAATCTCAAGTGTTTGATATATTAGGTCCAAGAAGGTCCTACACATAAGTATAAATATATTGAAAAGAGGATATTGTTCATCCTTGGGGTCTCGGATTCGAGTGCTTGTGTGTGCATTGTCAAAGGATAAGAAAGTATGAGCAGATACTACCATAAATAATCACACCACTATAAATTTAATTTAATTTTAAGATATATAAAATTTAAATAAATTAGCGGCGCTTATGGGAAAGCGCCGCTAATGCACACCTTTAGCGACGCTTATTAGAAAAGCGCCGCTAATGACTTGACCTTTAGCGGCGCTTGAGGGAAAGCGCCGCTAATGACCCGACCTTTTAGTGGCGCTTTAGGGAAAGCGCCGCTAATTACCTGACCTTTAGCGGCGCTTGAGGGAAAGCGCCGCTAATTACCTGACCTTTAACGATGCTTGAGGGAAAGCGCCGCTAATTACCCGACCTTTAGCGGCGCATTAGAGAAAGCGCCGCTAATGACTTGAACTTTAGCGGCGCTTGTGATAAAGCGCCGCTAATGACATGACCTTTAGCGGCGCTTGTGGGTAAAGCGCCGCTAGTGACCCGACCTTTAGCGGCGCTTGTGTTAAGCGCCGCTAATGCTTTACCTTTTGCGGCGCATTAAGAAAAGCGCCGCTAATACTTGACCTTTTGCGGCGCTTTGTTTCCAAACGCCGCTAAAAGTGTCGCTAATGACCTGTTTTGTTGTAGTGTATTAGAACTTAATTTTAAAAGCGGCCCGCTTTAAGCATAATAAAGAAATGAAATATTTTGCAACTCAAATAACTAACCTAAAATTTAATGTTTACGTTGAAAAAAATTAAACTGTTAAATATCTATTAATATATTATGATTTTAAAGTATTACTTGTATAAACAAATTATGAAATGATGTTAAACTATTTAAATTTTATACTAGGGTAAATTTTTCATTACTTTTTACTTTCACTTCATCCTTCACCTCAACTTTCTCTTCTTTTCTCTTTTATCATCTTTGTTACATCTCAAAAATCGGTTAAATAAAAATTGGATTAGTAAACTAAGAGTGATCACACCCTTTTTTAAGGTTATCTTTGCGTATATGATAATAAATAAGTATCTAGTCTAGAGGTTAAAAAGTTATGGAGTTATCCTTGCAATACCTAAGTTTGAATTCTTCCCCTCGTATCATTTTCTATTTTGTGCAATTTTACTTCAAACACTAGTAAATGTCACACCCTATTTTAATATAAATGTTGTAAATCAATGTCAACACTCTTAACCATCCTTGAATGGTAGAGGTGATTGGGGGTCAACCAATAAATCACTCCAATTGTCCCTTCATGATCCATTTTTTATTCCCTTGTTTCCCTCTTTCTCTAAATTGTTGCGTGTTGGCTAAGTGTAGCCTTCCAACCCTTGTAGAGTATGCACATATTTTTGTTTTTTATTCTTGCAACTCTCCTTTCTCTCTCTCTCTCTCCTTTCTCCACCCTTTCAACCTCCTGCTTGCTCACCACCACTTTTTGCTTCCTTTTCTTTTATTTTGTTGTGCCTTTCATTTTATCCCATCACCACAAAAACCATACACCACTCCTCCTACTTTGAGCCACCCTTGCGCCATTACCACCTTTTAAAGTCGTCGTCTCCACCAACCTTTGCCACCGCTTTTTCTCTCTTTTTTTCTCTTCTCATCTCTTCACTCCATTATTTCCCCTTTCTTTCTCATTGTTTTATTTTCTCTCCTTCTCTTGTACCACATTAAGTTGTTGCCTTTTTCCGCCCTTTTTGAGTTGTTCGCCGCCGCCCAAAATCTTCGGTGATCCTTACCACCGTGTTTGATTCTTTGTTTATCAGGATCATAAGTACTCTAAATTTTGGATGTCAACAATATTTTCTGATCTCTTAAAGAGATGACCGAAAGCTATATTCTAACTTCGTGTTTTTGTGTTGAAGGATTGTTATCAAAACGTGCAATCTTCTGTGATTTAAGGAGTGGAGTTTATATTTAATCGTAGAAGTGTAAGTGTTAATAAAAAAAATCTGTTTTCTATCCGGATTTTGTAAGATTGGATTTAATATCGTAATAATTAAAAGATTATTGTATGTTAAATATTCAGATTTGGGTCGATATAATACCACGTTTTAGATTGGAGATTTTGGACGATCGAAAAGTGGGGTGTGTCTTGCCTTACGTGCTTATGTGTAAAATTTGAAGTTTTGATAATGTGAATATTATTAATATAAAATATTAGATAAAAACTGTGTTGACCGATTATGCCCATGTAATGTTCTGAAATGGGCTAATGTATGTACTATGACTACAAACTTTCTGTTGATTTGTGTATTGATCAATGAATTTATATGTTTGTTCTTACACACATGTTATGTGATCAAATGACACATTTTTTTTTATGTCATATCACATTATATGGGGTTGAGATAATACTAAAAAGAGGAAGTTTTTGATAGTTTAATGATCTGCACATTCTGATGATATATTTACATATTCTGGTAGTATATTTGCTATTCTAGTGACTTGTCCACATATTTGACTGTTCTGAGAACTCGACAACAATATCTGGTGACTTGTCCATAATTTGATGTGTTATTGGATGAATGAGTTTTGAAGAACTCTTTTATGGTGTAGTAGAGTTAGATAGAAACTTTTTTGAAAATTCTGCAATGATTTTTGAAAAAAACTCTCTATTGACATCACCGTGCATATTTATATCTGTGAAATTGAATTGTTTATATATTTTTTGCTATATTCTAAAATGTATGTTTTAGTTATTGTTTGTTTCGTAAGTTAAGATACACACGGGGCTTATTTAGCTCACTTGTTAATTCTTTGATTTTTCAAATAATACTCGAGGTTAGGACTTGGATCTCAAAACTATTTCAATAAAAAAAAATTAAACTTATTTATGATATTTTATTATTTTGAGAGTCTATTAATTTTTTGTGTTGAACTCTGGCATGGGTAAGTTTGATTTTATTTGGGATTTATATAGAATGCATGATAAATTATTTATTACTGCTTAGTATTTTATCCATCAATATAATTGATCTCATTAAAATAATTTTCAAGATAAAAATCCGACTTTTCTTGTTTTCCGTTGCAAATATGAAAATGGGTTTTATAAAGAAATTCAAGTGAATTTGTAACTAAGTCTATAGTTTTATGCACAAATTGGTTTTGAACTCAACAAGTTTTTAATAAACTACGGGAATTTCCCACACACGTTTTCATTGCTTCCTTGAAGCAAACAAAAGTTTTCAAAATTGAATTTCGATATTCGATTGTTTTGCTAAGTGAATATATTATTTCCAAAAAGATAAGAAAATGGTTATTAAATATACGTTTTGAATCCGATTGTTTTTACTAGTTCATTTCGATGATCAATATAATCTTTAAAATCTGGTCATAATTTTTGGATCGAGTTTGGGAGATTATAATCTTTGTTCATTTTGTTCTTCAATCTTCATATTTTTCTAGAAAACATCACAAATCCAGTTGATCATCTCTCTCAATTTGTTGCCTCTCTGGAGACTATTTGTTGGAGGTTTGTAATCATATTTTTAGATTAATTTATATCGATATTGTTGTTGGTATATACAAAAATAAATTTTAAAGTGTTGAAACATATTTTATTATTTTATTTAAGAATTAGAGAGGAATTATGGATAATTTTATTAAAAAAAATATTTTTTTTTATTTTTTAGACAACAAATTCAAAATATTGGAAACCATTTTGACCTATAACGATTGGTTTCATTTTGGTTGGGGCTAAATATGGTTAGTTTGATTTTCTGTTTGAAAGTTAAAAATTTATATTTAATTTAATTATTTTTTAAAAGTTTTATGATAAATATTATATAAACACTGCTATACATTATTTTCAAAAATATAAAGTAACTTACATTTGTTAGTTTTTTTTGCATTGCGTAAATAAAAGAAACAGAAGTCTTAGTCTGAAAAAGTATTCTATTGTTTTTTTGCGTTGAGTAAAATTTGTGTTTTTTTCATTGCGTAAATGCATTTTCCTTGAAGTTTCAGCATGTGACTCCCCATGTAGCAAGCTAGTGTACTGGCATTTTAAACTATATTATAAAATAAATATTTACAAATCTAATCCAATGGCATCCTGTGCATGTAACATTGAGGGTCCACTAGGTTTTTTTTTTTCAAACTTTGAAATCAAAGTAGCAAAAGTATAATATTCCAGCAGATAGGATAATGTTGAGGTCTGGAAACTGAAATTAAAGATTAGGAGGACTTGACATCTTTATCACAGCATGGGTTAAATTTAGTTGAACATCGTTTGATTAGAGTTTGGGGTTGTTTTATTATATATGTATGTATGTTACTGAAACTTTATTAAATTTTAATAAGGTGATATAATTTGAATATCTTATGCATTTAATATAAATTCTAAGTACCATTTATTTGAATTAAAAGTTTTTTTTTTGTTTACTTGCATCTATTCTAACAACTTTTGTTCTAATTAAAGTTGTTAACTATCATGTTTATTAACAATATTCAATAAATGTGCAAACAAAGTGCAGATATATTTTGAAAACTAAAAGCAATGTTTTTTTTAGTTATGTTTTTTTTATTCATTAATTGCATAAATATTTATAGTCGATTAGCTATTAATATTAGTAGAATAGTAATTCGATTCAAATTGATTTATCGTGAATTAAATTTTTTTGATTTGACTTTAGATATATTATATTTAAAAGATAATATTGTTTCAATTCTAATAAAATAATATAATTTGATTTTTAAGTGTATCCTAAATAAGTCTTTTGTCCATTGATATTATTTACTTAATTATGTCTTGCTTATTAAATTAAGAAATTAATTGTCCCATACTTTTTATGCAACCAATGGCTTCAGGAGGAACTTCTAGAGGAGGAAACAAGTTGTATGCCACCGACTTATATGACTTTAAGGGTAATTGAAAAATCTTGTTGTTATTTTAAATGTTTCTAGTCACATTATTTTTATTATTGTTGTTGTTGTTGTTGTTGTTATTATTATTATTATTATCATCATCATCAAAATAGTAATCCGATTCAAATTGATTTATTTTGAATTAAAATTTTTTAGTTTAGAATTTAGATAAATTATATTTAAATGATAATCTTTTTTCAATTTCAATATATTAATATAATTTGATTTTCAAGTGTATCCAAAATAAACTTCATGTCTATTAATATTATTTACTTAATTATATTTTTTTAAATTAAAAACTAATTATCCCATGCTTTTATGCAACTAATGACTTCAGGAAGAACTTCTAAGAAATGAAACAAATTATATACCAATGGCAGATCCGACTTCATGGGTAATTAAAATGCCTTGCTGTTATTTTAAATGTTTATAGTCAATTAACTACTATCATTATAATAATTATTATTAGTTTAGGAGTTCAATTCAAATTGATTTATCTTGAATTAAATTTTCTTGGGCTATACTTTAGTTAAATTATATTTAAATGATAATCTTTTTTTTTTAATTATAATAAAGTAAAATAATTTGACTTTCAAGTGTAGCCTAAATAAATTTCTTGTCTTTTAATATTATTTACTTAGTTATGTCTTTCTTTTTAAACTATAAAATTAATTATCCCATGCTTTTATACAACTAATCATTTCAGGAGGAGCTTCTAGACAATGAATCAAATTATATGTCAACTACTTATATGACTTCAAGGATAACTGAAAAGTCTTGCTATTATTTTCAATGTTTATAGTCGATTAACTACTTTTATTATTATTAGAATAGTAATTCGATTCACATTTATTTATCTTGAATTAAATTTCTTTCAGGCTCGACTTCAGATAAATTATATTTAAATGATAATATTTTTTCAATTCTAATAAAGTAATATAATTTGATTTTCAAGTGTATCCTAAATAAGTTTCTTCTCCATTGATATTATTTATTTAGTTATGACCTTTTTGTTAAATTAAAAAATTAACTATTCCATGCTTTTATGCAACTAATGACTTCACGAAGAACATATAAGAAAGGAATTAAGTTCTATGCCAACGACTTATATGACTTCAAGGATAATTGAAAAGTCTTACTGTTATTTTAAATGTTTTATAAACGATTAACTATTATTATTATTTGAATAGTAATTCGATTTATCTTGAATTAAATATTTTTAGACTAGATTTTAGATAAATTATATTTTAATGATATATTTTTTAATTCTAGTAAATTAATATAATTTCACTTTCAAGTGTATCCTAAATAAGTTTTGTTAGGCTCGATAGATCAACTCAATAATGACGGTAATGGAGGTTGAATCGACCTTTGCGATGTTGTTGCGGAAGTGAATAAATTTTGCAATAAAGAATACAAAGATTTATAGTGGTTCGGCCTCCAAACACCTACTCCACTACCTTAGCTTTCTACAACTAAGGATTTTCCCAAATACACTCGATTTGTACAACCTTTGAGAATAAGGTTTAACCTTACACTCAAATAAGACTTATACTACAAAGTTTTAATGGACAACTCCTTAGAACTTATACCCCAAAGTTCTAAAAAACAACACCTTAAGATTTATACCCAAATCTTAAGTATAAACCTTCTCTCAAAAGAGAAACAAACAAGCAAACAAAGAAACAATCCTCACAAGATCAGGATGTTTTCCGATTAAGCACAAATACAAAGAAGAACACTTGAACTAAATGAATACAATGAAAGCTCACAAATGTTTACAAGAAAAGGTATAAAAGAATTAAGCTCTAAGTTGATTTTGATTGATCTTTAGGCTTTGCTCTCTTTCTTGTTGTTATAGCCATTTTGAGCTTTCCAACCATTGCAATTGATATGGTGGAGAATAATCCCGTTGGAAGTGAAATACTAGCTCATTAAAGTGTCCTGCAACTAAAAGTATCGATACCTTTAAAAGGGTATCGATATTTTTTGCCTTTAATTCAAATTTAGTGACCGTTGAACCAAAACTATCGATACCATGAAGCAAGTTATTGATACCTTATGGAAAGTATCGATACTAGTATCAATACCTGCAAGTCAGAATACTTTCTTGGTCTTGATTAAAAATAGGGGTATCGATATTTTACAAATTATCGATACTTAGACAAAAAGTATCGATTCTTTTTGTCTTGGAGCAGTTTTAACTTGTTTAAAAATGGTTTTAACATATTTGAAAATGTTTGACTCAATTGAAACCATTTCAAATTGATTTTATCAATTTGTTCAACTTTTCTTCTATTCAAAAACACTTTAATTTATTATATCAAAATATATTATTTAATAAGGATTTACTCAACAATCTCCCTCTTTTTGAAATAACAAAACCTTTAGTAAATTTGTTTTTGAATAATTGCTCTCCCTTAATAAATGACATTTTGAATTTAAGCTCCCCTATATAAAAAATCATTTTCATTTTAAGACATAAAGATTTTGGAGTATAAATTTGACATTTTGTAAAATGATCACTTAAGCAATCAATCAACCATAAAAATTTACCTTACTCTTCTCCCTCTTTTTGTTATATCAAAAATAAAGAAACAAATAAAACTTAACAGGAAAAGAAAGTGGTTAGTTCAAAAATAGAAATTAAGCATAAAGAATTTATGAACTACCATACCAATTAATCTTAAGGTGCAATCACATAGAATTTGCATTTATTTACCTTGAAGCAATGCACCTTACCTACAAACATAGAATTAAGTTTTTGGTACACAATGTCTTTGGGGTCCATAATCGTTAGTCTTCAAAATCTTAATCTCTTTAGGTAACCATTTTGAAAGAGCTTCCTTGTCTTGAGTAGCACTAAATCTTTTAGGAACCCATACACTCTTAACTAGTTTTCTTTTGTAAAATCTTGAGGGACCTCTATGTTTATAGAAGTTAAAGCTATTTTTAACAAAGTTTTGTTTTATATTTTCTCCTTTTTCAAAAACTTTGTTAGAGTGAGCTTTTCACTCTTAAGCAACCCAAGTTGCTTTTGATGATCCTTGTTGAAGCCCAATTTTAACCGGGCTTGGGCTTTTGGTTTTAATTAGAGTTTAAATTGATTTTAAATTTATTTTAAATTTAAATTTACCTATTTAAATTTAATTAAATTTAAAATAATATGAAACTTAATACAAATTGTAAAGTCCAATTACAATGTCCAGTTACAAGGCCTAATTGCAAACCAAGGGCCCAAATTGGGGTCCAATTCCTAAAATTGACCCAAATCCTAATTACAATTGACCCAAAAAGGCCTAAAATCCAAAAATCCACTTGTGCTGCTGCCTCCTTTCACAGCCAATCAAAGGATGCCACGTCAGCTCCAGCAGACCCTATCTTCAACTTGCTCTGCACAGCCTCTACCACCATCCTCAGCTTCAACTTGCACCGCCATAGCCACCACTACTGCATAGCCGAACCTGCAAAAGAAGGAATAGACATTAGTTTAAATGACAAACAATAAAATATCATGATGATATTGGTGGCTATAAAGCCACAATTTGAACGTTTGTAAAGGGGCTACGAAAAATCAATACAAACAGACTTTTGAAATATTAGCAATTTAAGGATAATAGCAAGAAGGCAGAACACTCGAAGCAATACTAAATAGATTGTTGAACATCAGTTTCTATTTTCCAGGTACGTCCGACCCATGTTTATTGCCATTATTATTTCAAAGGTCTAAACTTATTAGTTTCTAAATGCGCATTGACACACGTATTTAATACCTGGTGGGCATTTACTGTTTTGTTTAATTATATTAATGGGTATTAAAGAATGTTTTAATATTAATAACAGTAATGGCAGTTATGGTTATGATAATAAATCCATTATTAATAATAATAAGTAACAAAGAAGAAATCGAAGGGTTAAAGGAGCTCATCTGTCCCTGCCGATGTTGTCGTTTGCCGTCGTCGGAGGCCGAAGATCTGGTTCCCCGAACACTGACCATGCCTTATAGTATTTGGACATACAAAGAAACAAAGAAAAAAAAATCAAAGTTCTTTTAACACCAATGGAACAGATCATTAGACAAAAAATGAAAGAATTGTTTTAAGGTCTAAAAAGAAATCATGATTTAAAGATTTGTTTTTTAAGAAAAACCTAAATCTAGATTTAGAAAGAAAAATCAAAGTTTTTAAAATCAAGAAGAAAAGGAAAGAACAAAAATAAGAGTAATAGGTTTTAAGGAGGAAAGAAAGGAAAAAAAAGGGGCTTTTGGACTTACCGGTCACCAGAGGTCAGCGGCGTTATGGCGCGTGCGACTGGAGTCTGCGTCGGACGATGACTGGTTGCAGGAAGCAAGGGCACGTGGCAGGCAACGCGCTCCCGGCGGCGGTCGGAGGAGGGCCCAAATTTCGGCCGGCCATGGAGGAGATATGAAAGAGAAGAGAGAAAAAGAGAGTTCTTTCTATTTTTTTTAGAATGAAGTAAAAAATTAAAAAAAAGGGGTGTAAAGTTGCTTATTGGGCTTCCAAAATGACGCAATTTTGGGTGTGGCCAAAACACCCCAAAACGACGTCGTTTTGAGCTCAAAACCCATGGACCGACTTGAAATCCGACCTGACCCACTGAGGATCCACGTGTTTTCAATTTTTGGGATATTTATGCAATCGATCCTTCTATATTTTTGATTGTTTCAATTTAGTCCTTTTTGTACTTTTAATTAATTTTAATTTGGCCCAGTAATTTTACTTATTTTTCAATTTAATCCCTTGACTTTTTGAATGTACCAAAAGTTGCCACGTGTCACTATTTTGGTTTATTTTTTCATTTAGTCCTTCTCATTTTTAATTTGTTTTAATTTCATCCTAAAATCAAGTTCTGTTTAATTACAAAATTGGCCCAAAATTTTTTAAGATTTTCAAATTAGTCCTTTGACTTCAGGATGCCTGTGGGGCTGTCACGTGTTACCTATTTTTGGTTTTATTGCCTTGGAGGTCCCTAAACTATCTAAAAATTGTATTTTAACCCCAAACTTCTCCAAAATTACATTTTTAACCCTAAAACTTCTAAAAATTACATTTTACCCCTAAACTTTTTCAAAATTACATTTTTAACCTTGAAATTTCCAAAAATTACATTTTTTGATCTTAAAACTTCAAAAAATTGCATTTTTTCCCCGAACATCCAAAAATTACATTTTTACCTCAAAACTTCTAAAAATTATGTTTTTACCCCTAAACTTTCAAAATTACATTTTTGACCTTGAAACTTTCAAAAATTACATATGCCCTTAAACTTTTAAAAATTACATTTTAAACCCTAAAACTTCCAAAAATTACATTTTTAACCTCGAATTTCCAAAAACTCCATCTTTGACCCCGAAACTCGCAAAATTACCATTTTACCCCCGGATGTCCAAAAATCCCATTTTTGATCCCGATTTTTCTAAAAATTACCATTTTACCCCCAAATGTTCAAAATATCATTTTTAGCCCCAAATTTTCCCAAAATTGCCATTTTTGCCCTCGAGAGTCTAAAATTACCCTTTTACCACGGGTATTCAAAAAGTCCCGTTTTCAATCCTGATTGTGTCGATTTTTTTCTCATAAATATTTGCATTTATTTTAATCATTATGCACTTGCATTTTACATTTTTGCTTACTATTTATCTGCTTATTATCTTGCTTCGTATTTAATTTCTCTTTTTAATTGCTATTTGATGTTTTAAACTTACACGTTCGTTTTCAAAGTTATTTTAAAACCGAGGCAATGTTCTTTTTGTGTGAAAACTTTAAGAAATCATGCCCTAACGTGTCGGGTGTGATTTTTCGTATAACTCGCATGGATCGAATATCCTTTTTCGAGTTTTTTTATGCCTGTTAACTTCGAGATTCTAAGAACGTCATGTCCTAACGTGTTGGTCACGACTTTAATTCTTTGTGAAAATCAAAGTAAACGGGTATTCCATTTTCAAATCCTTTAAATCATGTGTCCGAGGATTGCATTTTAAATTCAATATGAAATTTTCAAGTTCTCAAAATATAATATCTATATATCACCAATGATTTTAAAACAAAACGAGGCAATGTCCTTTCGTGTGAAAACCTCGAAAAATCGCGCTCTAAAGTGCTGAGTGTGATTTTTGTAATTCATGCAACTCGGATATCCCTTCTCAAAAGCTTTCAAAACAACCCTCGACTTTATGTATCTATATACAAAAGATCTTTTAAACAAAACGAGGCAATGTCCTTTCATGTGAAGACCTCGAAACACCATGCCCTAACGTGCTTGGTGTGATTTTCATATAATTCACACGATAGAAGATTCTCTTCAAAATTTCTTGAAACATCCATCAATTTTGAAACTCCGAGAATATAGTGCCCTAACGTGTTGGTTACAACTTCTAGTTCTCATAGAGATTCGAAACACGGGTACGGGTTTTCTCAAAAGGGCCTTCCTTTGAAATATTGCAAAATTTTTCTAAAAACGAAGATTGTATTTTAAACTTTACTCGAGTTTTCACTGCTTTCATAAAATAAGACCCGAAAATAATCATGTGGTACCATTTCTAGGCATATGAGGGTGCTAATCCTTCCTCATACATAACCGACTCCCGAACTTGTTTTTTTGGATTTCGAAGACCGACATTTTTAAAATGTTTTAAACATTTTGTGGTGATCCAATCACACCCTAATAAAAGATTAATGGCGACTCCTTATTTTTCCAAATTTTAAAATATTTTTTTCGAAACCTCGTTCACGAGGTGGTTTCGACAGCTAACGACTTCGCTGGGGACATTTTAAATAAACGAGAGTCAAGCCAAAATTGATTATTTTCGGGTCTTTTTTTGAAAACTTTAAAATTTTGGTTTTGTTTAATATGCGATCCTCGGCATCTTTGTGTGGCATTATACTCTGTGATGTTGTTAGTGTAATTTTGCATCCATATGCATTGTGCTATCACCCTTTTTAGTGGAAGCGGGAAACTACTCCTTCGTAAGGTCTTCACCTCTGTGTAGGATAGTGGATCGCTTTCGGGATTACAAAGTACCCTAATTTTCGTGAAGTTTTCACTTCTGTGCAAACATGTGGGAAATGCGTCCCCCTGAACTGAACTCATCCGTATGAGCCTATAATGGGTGAGGATCGAGGAATCTGCTGGTTTGGGTACCCTTTACTTTAGAGCCTAAAACCACTTGTAGTGAGCCGTAAGTACTCGCCCTAGACGGAGTTAGGCCGAGCCTTTTAGCATTCACCCGAAACAATTTCTTAGGTTCTGTGTTATATACTTGTATGCTGATTTTTATTATCACATGCTACTAATCGTGTTTTGTTTTATCTCTTTTACCTGTATTTGCATCATCATGAATGAAAAGGTGTTGATTTAAGTCCATTTACCAACTAGGTAGTTTCGTCATGGAGGAAGGATTTCTTGATAAAGTAGAGGATAATATGGTAGCATGCCTATGGTCAGAGGAGCAGCAACACGAAAAGGGGTATAGCTTGAAAGAGGGGCATTTATTAGAGTTTTGGGACTATACTCGCATTAAAGTGACTCAGAACAATTTGCAAGAATTAAGAGAAATTTGGGGGCAGTGGAATAACGAGATGAGATAGATGTTTTATCAATATTATGGAGATCTACCTTACCTGCTTAAAGTAAAGATCGACAAGCATCTTTTTCGAGCCCTTACTCAACACTAGAACCCAGCATATAATTGTTTCACCTTTGGACACCTGGACTTGACACCCACGATAGAAGAATATATCGCTTTGATTCGCTGTCCAAGAATCCAAGTCAATAAAGTGTATTCAAAGGATGCATGTGTTCCGACATTTTTAAAGACGTTGATGAGCGTAACCAGGATAAACGAGCAGTGGGTTGCATCTCGGATAAAAGTAAAAGGAGATAACAAGTGCATCAATCGGAAGAGTTTGCGAGATCTGATTGCAACACATCCAGACATGAAGAGACACATTGACATCTTTGCCCTCGGTATATACGGGTTAGTCTTGTTCCCAAAAGCATTGAGACATGTGGAGGATGTAGTGGTGGCGTTGTTCGATCGACTTAGTAGAGGAGTTACGCTCGTCCCTACTATCCTTGTCGAAACTTTTTGATCGTTGAGTGTTTGTCGAAAAGGAGGAGAAAGAAGATTCATCGGTTGCGCACAGCTTTTGATGGTTTGGTTTCACAGCCATTTCTGAAAAATGGAAAAAATTTCCTACAAGGTATTCGCAGCGGACTTCTCACCTCTAAAGAATTTTGTGGCTACACAAAGAGAACAAAATGTATCAGAAGAAAAATGGGCAGCAGTCCTCCAGAATCTCCAAGACGAAGACATCGAATGGTGCCCAACTTGGTTTCTTTCAGATGAGATCCTTTACCACTGTGGTGACTTTGATTGGGTCCCTTTGCTTGGAGTATGGAGCACCACAGGATATGCTCCTTTGCTTGTGTAAGACAGTACAAGACTAGACAGTTTATTCCTGCAACACATGCTCTAGCACAATGCGAGTTTTCCTACAAGGGAAATGACTAAAAGAAGAGAGTCCGCGAGGTGGCAAATTCGTGGAAAAAGGTGCAAAGGATGAAGAAGTTCAGCGCAAACCCATTGACAACCCCAAATTATGATTGGTGGAGGAATAAGAGGGTTAACGATAATATTTCTATACCCAATCCTGAAAATGTCTAACCACTAGAGGAATATCTGCAGGAAGTTCCATCAGAGATAGACATCCTGAAACAGGATTTTGAAAGGAAAAGCTCCGAATTTGGTAAAAAATAGAAGCATTAGAGGAGGATAAGATGAAGCAAGGGCTGGATGTAAACTTTCACAGGTTAGAGGCCGAGAAGTTGAGGAGAGGAAAAAATAAAACCGAGAAAGACTTGGAAGATTTAAAGAAACACTATAAAAAGCTTCGTCAGTCCATGAAGATCGCGGGATTGGGTAAGACTTTCGAGCAATGGAACCAAGAAATCCAGATACAGAGAGACCAAGCAGAATAATGGCAAAGAAGGTCCTAAGATGGTCAGGCCCGTGAAAACGCGTTAAAAGGAGAGTTGTTAGAAAAACAAGTCGAGAAGGCCGAATAAAAGCTCAAATGACTAGCTTAGAAGCAAGAATAGAGGAGTTCGAAGAGTCATTACGGAGGCATCGCAATCAAAATATTGTATTGGAGCTTAAAGCATGCATGGCTGAAAGACAAGAATTAAGAGAAAGAGTACAGGAATTAGAGGCCACACTTTATAATAATGAAATTCAACTTGAGATCATGGAAAGGAATTTGGAAACTAGCGAATGGCACACTCGCCAAGCTCGGAGGGAAGTCGAGGAAAGAGATTACATAATAGGAAAAGCGCTGACTCAAATGAGGGAGGCCGTCGACCACATGCAAGAATTGGCTGCTGAAGTTGATATTTTGAGCCTTCAATACGAATCAAAATCGGAACGAGGGAAGAAGTTAGCTGGACTTCTAGGAAAAATTAAGGCTTTAAGCCAGAAGGCTAAAAAATTTGTGTAACTTTGCTTTATGTAAAGAAGTTTTTCTTCTCAAGAAGTTGCTCTACTGGAAAGTGGACTTTAGAATTAATGCTTTTCATTGCATTGCATGCATGCATTTTATTTGCATCACATTTTTAGCATACTTCTGCATAACAATCCTAACTAATTAAAATTAACCAGTTACACCCAGTAAATATTGAAAATTCGCACCATTATAATACTCAAAAGAAGACTAAAGCCATGGAACAAAGGCTTGAACAAATTCAGAAAGAATTGCAAGATCAAATGCAAGAACAGATGACAATGATGTGCAGAGAAATGAATAATCAATTTATGGAGGTGTAAAATAGTTTAGTGAATGAATTAGCACAAGTAAAACAGAGTATGGCCAATAAAGGGAAGGGAGGCCACCATCACCATAAGACAGTAACAACAGGCCACGGGTACGTTGAGGCCAGCTAACTATCCAATTGGATCTGGATCCTATCCAGAGGATAATGCTGCGAATCTAGGGGTCCCCGACTTCAACGAAATGATAAAAGAAGATCTCCCTAGACAAATTGAGGAAAAATATAGACGATTGGAAGAGAAAATCGAAGCAATGCAGGGAATCAAAAATTCTTATGGGGTAGATGCCAAGGAGTTAAGCCTGGTTCTGGACTTGGTTCTCCCTCCCAAGTTCAAAGTTTTAGAATTTGAAAAGTATAACAGAACAAGCTGCCCTGAATCTCATCTAACCATGTTCTGCAGGAAGATGGCGGGGCACGTTCACAACGACCAATTATTGATCCATTATTTTCAAGATAGCCTGGTCGGGTCGGCAGTCAGATGGTACAACTAATTGAGCCGAACGAAAATCCATCCGTGGAAAGACCTAGCACAAGCCTTCTTAAAATAATACGGCTATGTGATCGAAATAGCCCCTGATAGGCTCATATTACAGAATATGGAGAAGAAACCGAACGAGAGCTTTAGACAATACGCGCAGCGATGGCGAGAGGTGGCAACCCAAGTTCAGCCACCGCTAATAGAGAAGAAGACGATGATGTTATTTGTCAATAACCTCAAAGCTCCTTACATTAACCACCTATTAGGAAATGCCACCAAGAGTTTCACCGATATGGTCATCTCAGGAGAGATGATTGAAAACGCAATTAAGACCGATAAAATTAAAGCCGGAGAAAGTACTAAAAGACCTGCCCCTAGAAGGAGGGATAGCGAGGTCAACAACGCAAGCGTGTACAAACCTAGTTACACCAAACCTTTTGTGGCGAGTCAACCCAAAGCTCCAACGGTCAATTACCAAAATACCTCAAGGCAAGGATCGAGTATCAGGCCAAACAGAGGAAGAGTTCAATACACTCCTCTTTCGGTGTAGTACGGAGAGCTCTATAAGTTACTGTATGACGCTCATGAGATAGCTCCTCAGCGGGTGAAACCATATGAACCCCCATTCCCAGCCTAGTATGACACAAATGCTCATTGTAAGTATCATGCGGGGGCGGAAGGCCATTCGATTGAAAATTACCCCGCTTTCAAGAGACGAGTTGAGGAGCTCATAAAGTTTGGGGTAGTAAAATTGGAAGACCCAGCCAAGCCCAATGTAGCTAGGAACCCTCTGCCCAATCACCTGAATGAAAGGGTAAATACCGTGTTGGAGGAAGGAACACGAAAAATTAAGAGAAATGTTGAAGAAATTAGGTCTCCACTTCAGTCGGTGTGGTAACAGATGGTCAAAGAAGGGATAATTGTGAAGGATAAAGAGAGTATGATAATAGGAGCTGATAATCATTACAAGTTTCATGCCGTTGAGGGGCATGAAATCCAAGGTTGCGCTGAGTTCAAAGCCTTAGTGCAGATGTTGATGGACAACCGAGAGCTTGAATTTTTTGAAGAAAGAGATGAAGTTAATGATGTCTGTACCTCGGAGGAAGGGGCAGCTATTCGCCCAAAAGTGATTATTTGTAAACCAACAGATGGCGCAGCTAGAGGACAGACAACCCTTCACGTTATCATACAAAAACCTACAGCATTCCCTTATAGGGATAGCAAGAAGGTTCTATGGAACTGTAATTGTAATGTGAGCATACCAAAAGAAGGGGAGCCAAAGAAATATGTGAATTTGGTTACCCGAAGCGGTAAAAATTATGACCCGGTGGAAAAAGCAAAAGAGATCAGCAAAAGGAAAGCAATAATGTGTGAGCCCGAGGAAGAGATAACTAGCAGGCCTGAGGTATCCACCAACGAGCCTCTGTCTGAAAAGGAGGCAAAAGAGTTTTTGAAGTTTTTAAGACATAGCGAGTACAGTGTAGTAGAACAACTACACAAATAGCCTGCCCGAATATCGATCTTGTCATTGCTCTTGAGCTCGGAGGCACACTGCAATGCATTAATGAAGGTGTTTAACGAGACGTATGTAACCACTAACATATCAGTATGCAAGCTGGACCGCTTGATTAATAACATCAGTGCTGATAATTTTATCTTCTTTGATAATGGGGTCGACGAAAGCTTTGCACATCACCACCCGTTGTAAGGGATATACGCTACCACGAGTACTTATAGAGAATGGGTCAGCCTTGAATGTGCTTCCGCTAGCTACACTACAAAGATTGCCAGTTGATAGCTCTCAAATGAAGGGGTGCAATAACACAGTTGGAGCATTCGATGGGACAGAGAGAAAGGTAACGGGAAAGATTGAAATACCTCTGCAAATCAGGCCGAATACATATGAAGTAGATTTCCTCGTAATGGATATTAGGCCTACTTATAACTGTCTGTTAGGAAGGCTATGGATTCACTCGGCCGGAGTAATACCTTCTTCTCTGTATCAGAAAGTGAAGCTAGTAAATGAAGGGAGTTTAATTACCATCAATGCTGAAGAAGAAATAATCACCTCTATAACAAACGATTCACCCTACGTGGGAATAGACGAGGAGGCTTTGGAATGCTCATTCCGCTCGCTGAAGTTTGTTAATGCGACTTTCATTTCGGAAGGAAGTAAGATGCCTGTGCCTACAATATCATCAACCACTAGAATGCGCTTGCGGTTAATGCTCGAAAAGGGAGCTGTGCCTGGAAAAAGACTTGGGAAATACCTCCAGGAAAGGATTAACGTGCCGACATTGATAGAAAAGTGGGATCGCTATGGCCTGTGGTATAAACCGGATGTAAAACAGAAGAAAAAGAAAATAGAAAAGAGGCAAGCAAAGAGGAGAGCCAGATTGTCCAGAAAGGAAGTCTCGTGTGAACCCATGATTTTCCCACACATTTATGATACTTTTGTCTTGGGAGGAGTAATTAACCAGAAGGAGGGACATGGAAAGGAGTAAGCAGCAATTAGAATTGAAGGGAGCATCATGAGAGACTTAAGCATCAATGCCATATCAGATGAAAAGAAGGAAGGGAATCTATCGAGAATTGGTCCGTGTGCACCGTGAAGCACCCTAGACAATTGGACCATGGAGGAACTTCCTGTAATTTCTAAAATTTGCTCAGAGTAATGCTCGGAAACACCTATTGCTTTAGGCCCGAAAGCAATATGGGTCTTTTGTAAAAGGGCTCATATTCATTATTTAGTTATTTTGAATGAAAATGCATTTCCTGTCTTATATTCTTCTCCCAAATTATTCTTTCATTTCTTAAGTCGGCTTAATAAACCACTCGTACATAACCAATAAATACGATCAATCATTCTTTCAATACATACATACTCATATACATACCATATAATCATTCTTTCATAAATTTATTTTGTTCCTTGGACTTTCCTTTTATCCCTTGACAGGTCCTCAAATATCAATAATATGAGTAACTCTGACGCTAACTTAGAACCTTACTTCAAGCAAGACATGTGTCTGGAAGAACTTCAGGACTTTGAAGAAAATCAAGATTGTGATCTACCTCCGGATCTGTTAAGAATGGTAGGGCAAGAAGAAAAACAAATCCTGCCTCATTCGGACCCTGTAGAAGTGATCAATCTGGGGGACGAAGACGAACAGAAAGAAGTAAAAATTGGGACATGCATCTCTATAGAAACCAAGAGGAATCTCATCGAGTTATTCCAAGAATTCCAAGACATCTTTGCATGGTCATACCGAGATATGCCCGGTTTGAGAACCGACATTGTAGTGCACAAACTCCCTATAAGAGAAGGATGCAGACCCGTGCAGCAAAAGCTCCAAAGAATAAGACCAGACGTGCTGTTAAAAATAATAGAAGAAGTCAAGAAACAATTTGACGCCAGTTTCCTCCAGGTCGTTAAATACTCCGAATGGGTAGCTAATATAGTCCTAGTTCCTAAAAAAGACGAAAAAGTACGAATGTGTGTAGACTATCGAGACTTAAATAAAGCTAGCCCAAAGGATAATTTCCCCTTACCTTACATCGACACTTTGGTTGATAACACAACAAGTCATTCTTTATTTTCCTTCATGGATGGTTTCTTCGGATATAATCAGATAAGGATGGACCTTTAGGACATGATCAAAACAATATTCGTCACGCTATAGGGAACGTTTTGCTACAAGGTAATGCCCTTCGGACTCAAAAATGCTGGAGCAACCTATCAAAGGGCCATGGTGACCCTATTTCATGACATGATGCATAAGGAAATCGAAGTTTATGTCGATGACATGATCGCGAAATCCCAAACAGAGGAGGAGCATGTAAGAATCCTGAGAAAGTTGTTTCTAAGTTTAAGGAAATATCAATTAAAGCTAAACCCGATAAAGTACACTTTCGGGGCTACATCAGAAAAACTGTTAGGCTTTGTGGTCAGTAAAAGAGGAATTGAAATCGACCCAGACAAAGTCAAAGCCATACAGGAGCTATCACCACTCAGCACGCAAAAAGAAGTTCGGGGATTCTTAGAAAGGTTAAACTACATTGCTCGGTTCATTTCACAATTGATTGAGAAGTGTGATCCTATCTTCCGCCTACTTAGAAAGCGTAACTCGGGTGTATGGGATGACGAGTGCTAGGAAACCTTTAACAAGGTCAAAGATTATTTGTCCAAAGCTCCTATCCTGGTACCTCCAATTCCTGATAAGCCATTGATTCTGTACTTGACAGTTCCATGGGATGCATGCTAGGCCAACATGACGAATCAAGAAAAAAAGAAAGGGCGATATATTATCTCAGCAAGAAATTCACCGATTGCGAGACTCGATATTCACCGATCGAAAAGTTATGTTATGCGCTAGTCTGGACCACACGCAGATTAAGACAGTACATGCTATATCATACAACTTGGTTGATTTCGAAATTAGATCCCCTAAAGTACCTGATGGAATCACCTGCATTGAATGGAAGGTTGGCTCGATGGTAAATCTTGCTGTCAAAATTTGACATCGTCTATGTTAATCAGAAAACAGTAAAAGGAAGTGCGATAGCAGACTTCCTAGCCAACAGGGCCTTAGAGGATTATGAGCCGATAAACTTTGATTTCCCGAATGAAGATTTAATGTACGTTGCAACAATTGAAGAGGCAACCACAAGGGAGCAACCTTGGAGATTGAATTTTGACGGAGCTTCGAATGCCATGGGTAACGGGATCGGAGCAGTCTTGGTATCGCCGGAGGGAGATAACTACCCTTTTACTAATAAACTCGATTTTGACTGCTCTAACAACATGGCTGAATACGAAGCGTGCATTTTGGGAATCCGCGCGGCCATAGAACGGGGAATCAAAACTCTGGAGGTTTATGGGGACTCCACATTAGTAATTTATCAACTCAAAGGAGAGTGGGAAACAAGGGATCCTAAGTTAGTGGATTACCGCGGGTTAGTTCTCGAGTTGATTACGGAGTTCGATGACGTCACATTCTATTATATCCCTCAAGAAGAAAATCAAATAGTTGATGCCTTCGCCACTTTAGCCTCAATGATCAAAGTAAGTAGGTCAGAAGATGTAAAGTTCATTCAGATGAGTATCTATGAAGTCCCTATTCATTGTTGTGATATTGAGACAGAGGAAGAAGTAGAAAAGGATGATCTCCCATGGTACTGGGATATTCTTCAATTTGTAAGAGATCGAAAGTACCCTGAACAGGCCTTAGAAAATGAAAAGAGGACGTTAAGAAGACTTGCTAGTGAATATGTCTTAGACGGGGAAATCTTGTATAAAAAGAGAAAAGACCAGGTACTACTGAGATGTGTCGATGCTGTGGAAGCCAAGAAAATCTTAGAAGAAGTTCACGAAGGCATTTGTGGGACACATGCCAACGATTTCACGATGGCCCGACAAATAATGAGATTCGGGTATTACTGGTCTACCATGGAAAGTTATTGCATCAACTATGCTAGGAAGTGCCACAAATGTCAGATTTATAGAGACAAGATTAATGTACCTCCATCGCACCTCTATGTCATGACTTCCCTGGCCCTTTTCTATGTGGGGCATGGATGTCATTGGACCAATTTCTTCGAAAGCTTCCAATGGTCATAGATTCATCTTTGTGGTGATCGATTATTTCACCAAATGGGTAGAGGCAGCTTCATATGCCAATGTTACCAAGTCTGCAGTTAGCAAGTTCCTGAAAAAGGATATCATATGTCAGTACGGGATGCCAGAGAGGATCATATCCGATAATGCCTTAAATTTGAACAATAGCACGATTGCAGAAGTTTGTGAACAATTCAAAATCAAGCATCATAATTCCTCTCCCTACCGCCCAAAAATGAATGGAGCCGTAGAAGCAGCCAATAAAAACATCAAGAAAATCGTGACAAAAATGACCGAGACTTATAGAGACTGGCACGAAAAATTGCCATTTGCCCTCTTCGCCTACAGAACTTCGGTCAGAACTTCTACTAGGGCAACACCATTCTCGTTGGCATACGGTATAGAAGCGGTCTTGCCTATTGAGGTTGAAATACCTTCTCTCCGGGTCTTGACTGAGCTCCAATTAGATGAGGCTGAATGGATCCAAGCTCGATATGACCAGTTGAATCTAATCGAGGAAAAGAGATTAAAAGCCATCCGTCACGGCCAGATGTATCAGAAAAGGATGATGCGAGCTCATGACAAAAAGGTTTGCCCTAGGGAATTCCATAAGGGAGATATAGTTTTGAAGAAGATACTCCCCATACATAAAGATTTCCGTGGGAAATGGATGCCCAATTAGGAAAGACCTTATATAGTAAAGAAAACTTTCTCGGGAGGAGCTCTCATCTTAACAAAAATGGACGGCAATGAGCTGTACAACCCCGTTAATTCAGACTCAGTAAAGAAATATTTCGCCTAAAAAAAGAGATTGAGATGAAAACCAGCAAAAGGTGTCTCGATTGTAAAAAAAGGGTTCAGGATGAAAACCCGCAGAAGGCATCCTAGAAATGAGGTTAGTTTGAGTCGAAAACCCGCAAAGGGCGGCTCAAACTCAAGAATGGTTCGACAAGATGGAAGAAGATTATAACTTGACACATCAACAAAGCACTCCAGGTCTTCTAGACACACGTCAAAGCTAGGGGTGATTCTCGGCGAGTCGATGCAAGAGTGGCTCAGTTTGGTGATATTTCGGACAATTAATTGCCCTTTCTTGTATACTTAGCAATTTTTGATTAATGTTGCTTCCTTTGATTCCCTTTTGAATACAATTTTCAAATACGACTTTGTTTCCACACAATTCTGTTCAAGCATTTCGCATTTAAATAACGAGTAATGAGCTGATAAATCATACAAAGATCCATGAGCTTTATCCTGGGAATCTTCAAAAATTATAGGGGTCCGAAACAGGTCCACCAATGGGAAAACAAACTTGAAAACAAATAGTTCAAGATCAGTTTAGAAGAAGATGGATCAACACATCAATGACAGAATTTGGACGGGTGATAGACCATACCGGCCTGACTAATAATGAATAAAACATTAATCATGCATACATATAATTAGGAGCATTTGGACTCATTTTGAGCATGACATCCTAAACAAACTGGCTTACTTAGAGGCCCATTTGAGGATATTTTATAGGTCTCAACACCATGAAACATGACGGGAAAGATTTAAGCCGCAATGTCAATACCATGAAGATTTGAAGAGGAAAGGTTCAAGTCGCAATGGCGAACTCAGAAATATAAAGAGAAAAGACAAATCCACGATAGATCCCATTCTCCTTGGAGTTGCAGTGGAATGGAGTGAAGTTATATCGACAACCATTTTTACCCCAAGCTTGAAGTAGATCACCATCAACCAACCTTACTCCAATAATGGAGAAGATTGTAATTTTACATAAACAGCAAGCCCGTCATCTTCCTGATGAGACACTGAGAAGAAGACCAAATCAAACCCAGGCTCAATGTGAGCAAACCTTCGAACCCCGCTTCCTGATGAGACACTGAGAAGCAGGTCGAAACAATAAAATGGTTAGCTTCCTGATGAGTTACAGAGAAGTGGACCAAATTCGTCTTCCTGATGAGACACTGAGAAGTGAATTGAAACAAGTGATGCGGTCATCTTCCTGATGAGACATTGAGAAGAAGACCAAATCAAACCCAGGCTCAATGTGAGCAAACCTTCGAACCCCATCTTACTGATGAGACACTGAGAAGCAGGTCGAAGCAATCAAATGGTTAGCTTCCTTATAAGATACAGAGAAGTGGACCAAATTCGTCTTCCTGATGAGACACAAAGAAGCAAATTGAAACAAGCAAGGCGGTTATCTTCCTGATGAGATACAGAGAAGAATACCAACTCAACGCTAAATACAAGCAAATCTTCGAACCCCAGCTTCTTGATTAGACACTGAGAAGCAGGTCTAAGCAATAAAATGGTTAGCTTCTTGATGAGATACAGAGAAGTGGACCAAATTCGTCTTCTTGATGAAACACAGAGAAGCGAATTGAAACAAGCAAGGTGGTCATCTTCCTGATGAGATACAGAGAAGAATACCAACTCAACACTCAATACTAGCAAATCTTCGAACCCCAGCTTCTTGATGAGACACTGAGAAACAGGTCGAAGCAATAAAATGGTTAGCTTCCTGATGAGATACTGAGAAGTGGACCAAATTTGTCTTCCTGATGAGATACAGAGAAGCAAATTGAAACAAGTGAGGCAGTCATCTTCTTGATAAGATACAGAGAAGAATACCAACTCAACGCTTAACACGAGCAAATTTTCGAACCCCAGGTTCTTGATGAGACACTGAGAAGCAGGTTGAAGCAATAAAACGGTTAGCTTCTTGATGAGACACAGAGAAGTGGACCAAATTCGTCTTCTTGATGAGATATAGGGACACGAATTGAAACAAGCGAGGTGGTCATCTTCCTGATAAGATATAGAACAATATACCAACTCAACGCTTAATGCGAGCAAACCTTCGAACCTAGCTTCCTGATGAGACACTGAGAAGCAAGTCGAAGTCAACGAAACGAATGGAATCGAACTCAAAGACTACGATGACGAATTCCAACCTCCTTAAAATCTCAAGAGAATGGAGTGAACTCATAGTAGCAAATTTTGACTTTTTTGAAATTGCCTAAAAGCAGGATGGAATCACGACACCAAAAATACAGAAAGGTAGATGTGACGAAAATCAGACGTTCAACAAAGTAAAAGGCAGATCATTTGGATGAAAAAGCGTCGAAGAAAGGGAGCTTGGCAAAATTGGACCCCATTTTGATCTTTGCTCTATTCCTGTTACACAGAAATGAGCAAAGAGTGGCAGCTATTGAAGCCCAATTTTAATCGGGCTTGGGCTTTTGGTTTTAATTAGAGTTTAAATTGATTTTAAATTTAAATTTAGTTTAAATTTAAATTTAATTAAATTTAAAATAATATGAAACTTAATACAAATTGTAAAGTCCAATTACAGTGTCTAGTTACAAGGCCCAATTGCAAACCAAGGGCCCAAATTGGGGTTCAATTCCTAAAATTAACCCAAATCCTAATTACAATTGACCCAAAAGGGCCCAAAATCCAAAATTCCACTTGTGCTGCTACCTCGTTTCACAGCTAATCAAAGGATGCCACGTCAGCTCCAGCAGACCCTATCTTCAACTTGCTCTGCACAGCCTCTGCCACCATTCTCAGCTTCAACTTGCACCGCCATAGCCACCACTATTGCATAGCCGAACCTGCAAAAGAAGGAATAGACATTAGTTTAAATGACAAACAACAAAATATCATGATGATATTGGTGGCTATAAAGCCACAATTTGAACATTTGTAAAGGGGTTACGAAAAATCAATACAAACAGACTTTTGAAATATTAGCAATTTAAGGTTAATAGCAAGAAGGCAGAACACTCGAAGCAATACTAAATAGATTGTTGAACATCAGTTTCTAGTTTCCAGGTACGTCCGACCCATGTTTATTGCCATTATTGTTTCAAAGGTCTAAACTTATCAGTTTCTAAATACGCATTGACACATGTATTTAATATCTGGTGGGCATTTACTGTTTTCTTTAAATATATTAATGGGTATTAAAGAATGTTTTAATATTAATAATATTATTAATAATATTAATAACAGTAATGGCAGTTATGGTTATGATAATAAATCCATTAGTAATAATAATAAGTAACAAAGGAGAAACTGAAGGGTTAAAGAAGCTCATTTGTCCCTGCCGATGTTGCCGTTTGCCATCGCCAGAGGCCGGAGATCTGGTTCCCCGAACACTGACCACACCCTATAGTATTTAGACATACAAAGAAACAAAGAAAAAAAATCAAAGTTCTTTTAACACCAATGGAACCGATAATTAGACAAAAAATGAAAGAATTATTTTAAGGTCTAAAAAGAAATCATGATTTAAAGATTTGTTTTTTAAGAAAACCTAAATCTAGATTTAAAAAAGGAAAATCAAAGTTTTTAAAATCAAGAAGAAAAGGAAAGAACAAAAATGAAGAGGAACATGTTTTAAGGAGGAAAGAAAAAAAAAGGGGCTTTTGGACTTATCGGTCACCGGAGGTCAGCGACGTTGTGGCGCATGCGATTAGAGTCTGCGTCGGACGATGACCGGCTGCAGGAAGCAGGGGTGCGTGGTAGGCAATGCACGCCCGGAGACGGTCGGAGGAGGGCCCAAATTTCAGCCGGCCATGGAGGAGATATGAAAGAGAAGAGAGCGAAAGAGAGAGTTCTTTCTGTTTTTTTAGAATGAAGTAAAAAATGAAAAAAAAGGGGTGTAAAGTTGCTTATAAGGGCTTCCAAAACGGCGCCGTTTTGGGTGTGGCCAAAACACCCCAAAATGACGTCGTTCTGAGCTCAGAACCCATGGATTGACCCGAAATTCGACCCGACCCACTAAGGATCCACGTGTTTTCAATTTTTGGGATATTTATGCAATCGATCCTTTCGTATTTTTTGATTGTTTCAATTTAGTCCTTTTTATAATTTTAATTAATTTTAATTTGGCCCAGTAATTTTACTTGTTTTTTAATTTAATCCCTTGACTTTTTGAATGCACCGGAAGCTGCCACATGTCTATTTTGGTTTATTTATGCATTTAGTCCCTCTTATTTTTAATTTGTTTTAATTTCATCCTAAAATCAAGTTCTGTTTAATTACAAAATTGGTCCAAATTTTTTTTAAGATTTTCAAATTAGTCCTTTGACTTCAGGATGCTTGTGGGGCTGCCACGTGTTACCTGTTTTTGGTTTTATTGCCCTGAAGGTCCCTATATTATCTAAAAATTGTATTTTGACCCTCAAACTTCTCTAAAATTACATTTTTAACCCTAAAACTTTCAACATTTATATTTTTACCCTCGAGCTTCTCCAAAATTACATTTTTAACCCTAAAACTTCTAAAAATTACATTTTTACCCTTGAAACTTCCAAAAATTATGTTTTTAACCTCGAAACTTCTAAAAATTACATTTTTATCCTCAAACTTTTGAAAATTACATTTTTAAACCCAAAACTTTCAAAAATTACGTTTTTAACCCCAAATTTCCAAAAACTCCATCTTTGATCTCGAAACTCTTAAAATCACCATTTTACCCCCAAATGTTCAAAATATCATTTTTAGTCCCAAATTTTCCCAAAATTTCCATATTTGCCCTCGAGAGTCTAAAATTACCATTTTACCTCCGGGTATCTAAAAAGTCCCGTTTTTAATCCGATTGCGTCAATTTTTTTCCTCATCAATATTTGCATTTATTTTAATCATTATGCACCTGCATTTTATAATTTTGCTTATTATTTATCTGCTTATTATCTTTCTTCGTATTTAATTTCTCTTATTAATTGCTATTTGATGTTTTAAACTTACATGATCATTTTCAAAGTTATTTTAAAACCGAGGCAATGTTCTTTTCGTGTGGAAACTTCGAGAAATTATGTCTTAACGTGTCGGGTTTGATTTTTCGTATAACTCACACGAATCGAATATCCTTTTTCTAGTTTTTTTTATGCCTATTAACTTCGAGATTTCGAGAATGTCATGTCCTAACGTGTTGGTCACGATTTTAATTCTTCGCGAAAATCAAAGTAAACGGGGATTCCATTTTCAAATCGTTTAAATCATGTCTCCGAGGATTACATTTTAAATTCAATACGAAATTTTCAAGTTCTCAAAATATAATATCTATATATCACCAATGATTTTAAAACAAAACGAGGCAATGTCCTTTCATGTGAAAACCTCAAAAAATCGCGCTCTAACGTGCTGAGTGTGATTTTCGTAATTCATGCAAATCGAATATCCCTACTCAAAAGCTTTCAAAACAACCCTCAACTTTATGTATCTATATACAAAAGATCTTTTAAACAAAACGAGACAATATCCTTTTGTGTGAAGACCTCAAAATACCATACCCTAACGTGCTGGGTGTGATTTTCGTATAATTCACACGATAGAAGATTTTCTTCAAAATTTCTCGAAACATCCTTCAATTTTGAAACTCCGAGAATATAGTACCCTAACGTGTTGGTCACGACTTCTAGTTCTCATATAGATTCGAAACACGAGGACGGGTTTTCTCAAAAGGGCCTTCCTTTGAAATCTTGTAAAATTTTTCTAAAGACGAAGATTGTATTTTAAACTTTACTTAAGTTTTCACTGCTTTCATAAAATAAGACCCGAAAATAATCATTTGGTACCAATTTTGGGCGTATGAGGGTGCTAATCCTTCCTCATACGTAACCGACTCTCGAACCTATTTTTCAGGATTTTGAAGATCGACATTTTTAAAACGTTTTAAACGGTTTGTAGTGATCCAATCACACCCTAAAAAAAGATTAATTACGACTCCTTATTTTTCCAAATTTTAAAATAATTTTTTTTGAAACCCCATTCACGAGGTGGTTTCGACAATCCTCATGAACTTTTAAAAGTAAATTATGCAAGTCTAAATTTTTCTTTTCAAAATCATTAATGCTTTCTTGCATTTTTTAAGTTCATGATTAATTTTGGAAAGTAAGTCATTTTCATTTTTCAATTTTGAAACACTTTTCTTGTGTTTCAACATCATGACTTCGAATTCCAAAATTAATTCATCATAGGCTTGTTGTAACTCATCAAAAGTATAATCATTTAAAGTAGATGAGTTAGAAGTTACCTTAAGATCATCGATGGCCATAAGGACTAGGTTGGCTTCTTCATTGGGTGAATCATCACCACTCCAATCAACATAAGCCTTTTGTATGCTAGACCCCTTTTTAAATTTAGGACAATCATACTTGTAGTGTCTTGGTTTCTTGCACTCACAACACGTGATAAGATCTTTCTCGTTGGTTGATTCAAGTTTGAGTCCTTCCATTTTTCAAAATTCTCCTCCTTTGTTGGACTTCATGAATCTCTTGAATCTTCTAGCAAGCCTTTCCATTTCCTCATCTTCATCCACCTCTTCACTTGATTCACTTTTTGCAATGGTGATGGATTTAAGAAATTTACCAACGTTTTTCTTTATGAGTCCTTTTTCACTCCCTTTGTTAAGCTTCATCTCATATGTAAGTAAGGAGCTAATGAGCTCATCAAGAGAGAGTAAGTTGAGATCCTTTAATTCTTCGATGGCCGTCACTTTTGTTTCCCAAGATGTTGGGAGACTATTCAACATCTTTTTAACCAACTCCTCATTGGGATAAACCTTCTTAAGGGCTTTGAGGCCATTTATAGTGTTGGGGAATCGATCGAACATCTCCTTGATTCCTTTCTCCGATTTTGATTTAAATAATTCATAGTCAAGGGTGAGAAGACTTAGCTTTGATTCCTTGACTTTATTTGTTCCTTCGTGGGTGACCTCAAGTTTGTCCCATATTTCTTTGGCATTGTTGAACGAGGAGACTCTATTGTACTCTTTTTCACCAAGAGCACAAAATAGGGTATGCATAGTTTTTGCATTGATTTACACCTTCTTGATGTCATTTGCATCCCATTCATCTTCCACCTTTGGAACACTAACACCTTCAACTATCTTCGTTGGAATGAAAGACCCATTTATGATTACCCTCCATATTGCATAATCGTTGGCTTGGATAAATAATCTCATTCTTGTTCTCCAATAAGAATAGTCGGTGCTATTGAATAGAGAGGTCTTACGGTGGAAAAAACCTCTCCCATGAATGTTAACCCGGAAGTTGACGTCATTGTTGTTGAATGAGTTGTTGTTCGTTTGAGCTTCTCTAAGGATCTTCTCTTGATTTTTAAACCGTCTCTAGAGTTTTCGCTCTGATACCAATTGTTAGGCTCGATGGATCAGCTCAATAATGACGATAACAGAGGTTGAATCGACCTTCGCGATGTTGTAGCGAAAGCAAATAAATTTTGCAACAAAGAACACAAGGATTTATAGTGGTTCGGCCTCCAAACACCTACTCCACTACCTTAGCTTTCCACAACTAATGATTTTCCCAAATCCACTCGATTTGTACAACCTTTGAGGATAAGGTTTAACCTTACACCCAAATAAGACTTATACTACAAAGTCTTAATGGACAACTCCTTAGAACTTATACCCCAAAGTCCTAAGAAACAACACCTTAAGGTTTCTACCCAAACCTTAAGTATAAACCCTCTCTCAAAAGAGAAACAAACAAGCAAACAAAGAAACAATCCTCACAAGATCAGGATGTTTGCCGATTAAGCACAAATACAAAGAAAAACACTTGAGCTAAATGAATACAATGAAAGCTCACAAGTGTTTACAAGAAAAGGTATAAAAGAATTAAGCTCTAAGTTGATTTTGATTGATCTTTAGACTTTGATCTCTTTTTTGTTGTTGCTAGATCATTAAAGGATGGTATTTATAGCCATTTTGAGCTTTCAATCCGTTGCAATTGATACGGTGGTGAATAATCCCGTTGGAAGTGAAATACCAGCTCATTAAAGTGTCCTGCAACTAAAAGTATTGATACCTTTAAAAGGGTATCGATATTTTTTGCTTTTAATTCAAATTTAGTGACCGTTGGACCAAAACTATCGATACTGTGGAGCAAATTATCGATACCTTATGGAAAGAATCGATACCTGCAAGTCAAAATACTCTCTTGGTCTCGATTAAAAATAAGAGTATCTATATTTTAGAAATTATCGATACTTATACAAAAAGTATCGATACTTTTTGTCCTAAAGCAGTTTTAACTTGTTTGAAAATGACTTTAACATATTTAAAAATGTTTGACTCAATTGAAACCATTTCAAATTGATCAATTTGTTCAACTTTTCTTCTATTCAAAAACACTTTAATTTGTTATATCAAAATATATTATTTAATAAGGATTTACTCAACAAATTTCTTGTCTATTAATATTATTTACTTATTTATGTCTTTCTTTTTAAATTAAAAAATTAATTATCTCATGCTTTTATGCAACTAATCACTTCAGGAGGAACTTCTAAATAATGAATCAAATTATATGTCAACTACTTATATGACTTCAAGGGTAATTGAAAAGTCTTGCTATTATTTTCAATGTTTATAGTCGATTAACTATTATTATTATTGTTGTTGTTGTTGTTGTTGTTGTTGTTGTTGTTGTTGCTGTTGCTGTTGCTGTTGCTGTTGCTGTTGCTGTTGCTGCTGCTACTGCTGCTGTTGCTGTTGTTGTTGTTATTGTTGTTGTTGTTGTTTATCTTGAATTAAATATTTTTAAGCTCGATTTTAGATAAATAATATTTTAATGATTTTTTTTAATTCTAATAAAGTAATATAATTTCACTTAAGTGTATCTTAAATAAGTTTCTTGTATATTTATATTATTTACTTAGTTACTTCTTTCTTTTTAAATTAAGAAATTAATTATCCCATGCAACTAATAATTTCAGGTGGATCCTTTAAAGAATAAATCAAATTGTTTGCCAATGACTTACATGACTTCAAGGGTAATTGTAAAACCTTGCTATTATTTTAAATGTTAATAGTCGATTAACTGTTATTATTATTAGAATAGAAATTCAATTCAAATTGATTTATCTTGAATTAAATTTTTTAGGCTCGACTTTAGATAAATTATATTTAAATGATAATATTTTTTAAATTTTAAGAAAGTAATATAATTTGATTTTCATGTGTATCCTAAATAAGTTTCTTATCCATTGATATTATTTACTTAGTTATGTCTTTTTTACTAAATTAAGATATTAATTATCCCATGTTTTTATGCAACTAATAATTTCAGGAGGAATTTCTAAAGAATGAATCAGATTCTATGTCAACGACTTATATGACTTCAAGGGTTCTTGAAAAGCATTTTTATTATTTTAAATGTTTATAGTCGATTAACTATTATTATTGTTGTTGTTGTTGTTAGAATAATAATTCAATTCAAATTGAATTATTTTGAATTAAATTTTTTAGGTTCAACCTTAGATAAATTATATTTAAATGATAATTTTTTTAAAATCTAATATAGTAATATAATTTAATTTTCAGGTGTATCCTAAATAAATTTTTCTACATTTATTTACTTAGTTATGTTTTTCTTCTTAAATTAAAAAATTAATTATCCCATGTTTATTTACAACTAATAACTTCAGGAGGAACTTTGACAGACAGAAATAGGTTCTATGCCAACTACTTATATGACTTCAAGAATAATTAAATAGTCTTGCTGTTATTTTAAATGTTTATCGTCGATTAAATAAAACTATTACTATTATTATTATTAGAATAGTAATTCGATTCAAACTAAATTATTTTGAATTAAATTGTTTTAGGCTCGACTTTAGATAAATTATATTTAAATGATTATATTTTTTTCAAATGTAATATAATAATATAATTTGATTTTCAAGTATATCCTAAATAAGCTTTTTGTACATTGATATCATTTACTTAGTTATGTTTTTCTTCTTAAATTAAAAATAATAATTATCCCATGCTTTTTTGCAACTAATGACTTCAGAAGGAACTTCGATCAAAGGAATCAGGTTTTATGGCAGCTACTTATTTGACTTCAAGAGTAATTGAAAAGTCTTGTTGTTATTGTAAATGTTTATAGTCGATTAAATATTATTATTATTATTATTATTATTATTAGAATAATAATTTGATTCAAATTGAATTATTTTGAATTAAATTTTTTTAAACTCGACTTTAAATAAATTTGATTTAAATGATATTTTTTTGGGTGAAATATATGGTAATATTTTTTTCAATTCTAATAAAGTAATATAATTTTATTTTCTAGTGTATCCTAAATAAATTTTTATCCATTGATATTCTATAATTAATTATGTTTTTTTAATTAAAAAATTAATTATCCCATGCTTTTTTTGTAACTAATGACTTCAGAACGAATTTCAACCGAAGAAATCAGGTTCTATACCAGCTGTTTATTTGACTTCAAGGGTAATTGAAAAATCTTGTTGTTATTGTAAATGATTAATATTATTATTATTATTATTATTGTCGAAACCATTTTTTTTATGAGTTTCGAAAATTATTTTATAAATTTTAAAAATGAGAGTCGCCACCAATATTTGATTTAGGTGTAATTGAATCACCTAAAATGTCTGAACTTGTTTTAAAAAAAAGTTTGGTCTTCAAAATCCAAAAAAAGCAAGTTCGGGAGTCGATTACGTGTAATGAAGGGGTTAGCACCCTTACACGCCCAAAATTGATACCTAGTCGATTATTTAATGTCTTAATTGTTAAAAACCGAAAATTCGAGTAGAAATTTAAAATGCCGTCCATGCTAAAACAAGATATTCAATTATTTAAATTCGAAGCAAAATCACGCCCAACATGTTAGGGCACGATTTTGAATCGTAAATAAAAAAATATCGAATGATTGTGATTTTTGAACAATATATTCGATTATTAAGGTTCAAAGAAAAGATCATATTCAATACACTAGAGCACAGTCTCTCAAGTCCCCTTTTAATAAGAGAATATATTTTTAAATTGGAAATGTCGAAACCGCTTCGAAAATGAAAGTTTCGAAAAAAAATTATTTTAGAATTTTGGAAAATAAGGAGTAAAAAGGGAATAAAAAGGGAGTCGCCACCAATCTTTTATTTGGGTGTGATTGGATCACCGCAAAACGTTTAAGATATTAAAAATGTCAGTCTACGAAATCCAGAAAAATAGGTTCGAGAGTCAGTTACGCATGAGGAAGGATTAGCACCCCCATACGCTCACAATTGGTACCGCATGATCATTTTCGGGTCTTAATTTGTAAACCTTAAAAACTCGAATAAAGTTTAAAATACGATCCTCGAATGCATGAGTTATTTTTAAAAGAAATTATTTTTTCTTGTTTGGAAATTTAGCTATTTTAAAGTGATCGAAGAAGAAAAAATTACATCCAGTAAGTTAGGACATAATATTTCGAGATCCAAAAATAATGAGCTTTCCTTTGCAAAACCTTTTTATTTTTGAGAAAGGGATATTTGATTATTTCGATTTGACGAAGGATTGCACCTAGTGAGTTAAGGAGTAAATTTTCGGAATCGGAGATAGGAAATATCGCCTTGATAAAGGGTATTCGATTATTTCGGTTTGAAGAAAAATTACACCTAGTAAGTTAAGGCGCAAGATTTCGAAACGCGAAATTAAAGAATATTGCCTTAATTTTAAAATTTTGTGAAAACAATTTTTTAAACAAATAATGAATGAGCAATTTCATAAATTACACGGAGTGAACATGAATACGAAGTACGGGGCATAACAAATAAGATTAAATGTAAATATTATTAAAGAAACGATGCAATTGGGATTAAAACAAGACTTTTTGGATACCCGGGGCAAAATAGTAATTTGGGTTTTTAGGGGTAAAATGGTAATTTTTGTGAAATCGGGGTTAAAAATGGAATTTGGAAAGTTCGGAGGCAAAATGGTAAGTTTTGGTGAAATCAGGGTTAAAAAATGGGGTTTAGGGAAGTTTGGGGGTAAAATAGTAATTTTTGAAAGTTTCGGGGTTAAAATATAATTTTTAGAAAGTTTTGGGGTTGAAATGTAATTTTAGAAAAGTTTTGGGGTTAAAATATAATTTTGGAAAAGTTTAGGGGTTAAAATGTAATTTTTGGAAAGTTTCGGGGTCAAAATATAATTTTTAGAAAGTTTTAGGGTCGAAATGTAATTTTTGGATAATTTAGGGACTTACAAAGCAATAAAACTAAAAACAGGTGACACGTGGCAGCCTCACAGGCATCCAGCAGTCAAGGGACCGAATTGTAAGTCTTGAAAAATTCTTAGGCCAATTTTGTAATTAAGTAAAAGTTGATTTAGGGATTAAATTAAAACAAATTAAAAATGTCAGGGACTAAGTGCAGAAATAAGCCAAAAAATGACACGTGGCAGCCTCTGGTGCAGTCAAACAGTCAAAGGACTAAATTAAAAACTAATTAAAATTATAGGGTAAAATTGTAAATAATTAAAAAAAAGTAAAAAGGACTAAATTGAAGCAAATAAAAATGCGAAAGGACCAATTGCACAAATAGACCATTTTTCAAAAACACGCGGATCCCAGAGCGGGTCGGGTCGTGTCGGATCGGTCCAATGGGCTTATATAAATTTCAGTTTTCAGATTTTTTATTCCATTTTTCATTTTAAAAAAAATTCAACCCCTCTCCCCTTTTATTTTTTCTCTCAACTCACCCTTTCAAAAGTCCATGGCCGGCCGATCTCCAACCCAGCTCCGGTCGGTGTCCGTCGAGGTTGTGTCACACGTGCCCCACCAGATGATGCACGTAACCAACCCGCTCCAAGATCCGTCGCCCGTCAGTGCAACGCGCCGTTGCTCCTCCGTTCACGCGCCTCCGATCAGGTGAGTTTAAAGCCTCTTCTTTCTCTTTTTCATTTCTTTTCCTTTTTTGTTCATTGCCAAACCCAGATCTGAACTTTTTAAATCTAGGGATTAAATTACTTTCTTAAAATAGGGGTTTTTTTTACACTTTCATTTCAAATCTGTTCATTGATTTTTTTTTTTAAAAACCATGTTTATAGCCTTTTGTTTTTTTTCTTTTTAGATCTACACTCGATGAGGCGGTGACGACATTCTTGCGGAGATTCCGGCGTGAAGCTCCGGCGGTGGCGCGGCCAGGGAAGGTTTCGGCCCTTTCGCCTTCCTTTTTATTTTTTAAAATATTTTATACTTTATTTAAAAATATTAATTATTAAAGATATTATTATTAATGCTAATGAAACCGTTTAATGCTTACTTAATGCATGTTTAGGAAAAAGGATAAATGAAATGAATGTAATAAATAGTTATTTAATATATGCAGGTGCATGTTTAAAACCTTAGCAATAATTAAGACAATCAATGACAGTAATGACCTTAGTATTTTAATACCTGGGTTTTGAATCTGCTTTGAGTATTTCCGTTACTTGCTGTGTGTACTCAGGTATATCTTATTTTGTATTGCATTGAAAATGGATGCCGTGTATTGATTCTTCAAAAGGGTTTGTATTGATTTCAAGAACAGGGTTCCCCCTTTTACATTGACTTGAATCTGGTTTTATAACCAGATTTTACAATCATGCTAAATTGTTTGCTCTAAATTAATGCTTGTCTTTTCCTTCCTTTTTGCAGGTCAGCTATGGTGGTGTATGCAGTGGGTTGAAGCAAGTGATGGAAGGGTAAGGTAGTGGCAGATGAAGTTGGTGGGCAACAGCAGAGGCACGTGGGGATCAGATTTAGGGTCTGATTTTAAGGTTACTGAATTGAAAGAATTGGGCTTTGGGTCATGTAATGGGTTAAGGGAATTTGGGTTTGTATTTGGGTCCAAGTGGGCCTTGTAATTGGACATGGACATTTTAAATTTAAGTTTAAGTTTAAAACCATTTTAAATTTAATTAAATTTAAATTCAAAACAAATTTAAATTTAAATAAATCTTAAAATTAATTCAAACTTAATATAAATTCAAAAATCTCAAGTTCGGCCCGGTCAAAATTGGGCTCCAACAGCTGCCCTTCTTTGCTCGTTGCTGTGTAATAGGAACGGAGCAAAGATTAAAAAGGAGGCCCAATTTTGTCAAGTTTTGCTGCATTTCGGCTCCATTGTTGACTGCTTTATATTGATAGCACTTGACTTGTAGCTCTATTTCAATCCACTGCGACTGCGGGAAAGTGGGATCCTTTATCTGTCTTGCTGCATTCTCAAAAGTAAGGTTTGATGTCGGGGTTTTATCTTGCTCTTACTTCAATTTCAGAGAGATAAAGACTTGATATCTATCTTTACTATAACTTCAAAAGGATAGGAAAAGATGTCGGTGCTTCATCTCGCTCTTACTTCAATTTCAGAGAGACAAAGGCTTATTTGTGCATTTAGTCCCTATCATTTTTAATTTGTTTTAATTTAATCCTCAAATCAAATTTTGCTTAATTACAAAATTGACCAAATTTTTTTTTGAGATTTTAAAATTAGTCCTTTGACTTCTGGATGCCTGTAGGGCTGCCACGTGTCACCCTTTTTTAGGTTCTATTATTTTGTAGGTCCCTGGACTGTCCGAAAATTACCATTTTACCCCTAAACTTTCCAAAATTTTGTTTTAACCCCGATTTCAACAAAAATTACCATTTTACCCTCGAAATTTCCAAAATTCCATTTTTAATCTCGGTTTCATCAAAAATTACTATTTTACCCCTGAACTTCCCAAAATTCCATTTTTAACCCTAGTTTCATCAAAAAGTACCATTTTACCCCCAAACTTTCCAAAATTTCATTTTTATCCCTTGTTTCATCAAAAATTACCATTTTACCCTCGAACTTCCCAAAATTCCATTTTTAACCCCTAGTTTCATCAAAAATTACCATTTTACCCCCGAACTTTCCAAAATTCCATTATTAACCTTGCTTTCATCGAAAATTACCATTTTACCCCGAACTTTCCAAAATTTCATTTTTAACCCTAGTTTCATCAAAAATTACCATTTTACCCCCGAACTTTCCAAAATTCCATTATTAACCTTGCTTTCATCGAAAATTACCATTTTACCCCGAACTTTCCAAAATTTCATTTTTAACCCTAGTTTCACCAAAAATTACCATTTTACCCCTAAACTATCCAAAATTCCATTTTTAACCCCAATTTCATAAAAAATTACCATTTTACCCCTAAACTTTACAAAATTTCATTTTAACCCCAGTTTCATCAAAAATTACCATTTTACCCCCGAACTTTCCAAAATTCCATTATTACCTCGGTTTCATCAAAAATTACCATTTTACCCCTGAACTTTCCAAGATTCCATTTTTAACCCCGATTTCACCAAAAATTACCATTTTGCCCCCCGCATCCAAAATTACCATTTTGCCCCCGAGTATCCAAAAGTCCTGTGTTCAACCCCGATTTCATCGTTTCGTCTTCCTTACTAATGTTTGCATTTATTTGCACCCGCATTTTATATTTTCGCATATTATTTATCTGCTTATTATATTGCTTTGTATTTAACTTCTCTTATTAATCGCTATTTGTGTTTTAAACTTACGCATCCATTTACAAGTTATTTTAAATCGAGGCAATATTTCGTCCGAGTGTAAACTTCGAAAAATCATGCCCTAACGTGTCGGGTGTGATTTCTTCGTATAACTCGCGCAAACCGGATATCCTTTTCAAGCTTTTTACGCCCGTTCACTTCGAGGCTCCAAGAATGTCATGTCCTAACGTGTTGGTCGCGACTTTAATTCTTCGTGAAAATCAAAGTAAACGGGTAATCTTTTTAAAAATCCTTCAAATCATATGTTCGAGGATTGTGTTTTAAATTTAATACGAATTTTTTTGAATTCTCAAAATATATCTATGCGCATATCTCACAAATAATTTTAAAACGAGGCAATGTCCTTTGTGTGAAAACTTCGAAAAATCTTGCTTTAACGTGTTAAGTGTGATTTTCGTAATTCATGCAAATCGGGTATCCTTTTCAAAAGGTTTCTAAAATATTCTTCAATCTTATATGTTTACAAAGGATTTTAAGACAAAAAAAAAACAATATTCTTTCGTGTGAAAACCTCGAAACACCATGCCTTGACGTGTTAGGTGTGAATTTCGTATAAGTCACGCGATAGAATACTCTCTTTAAAATTTCCCGAAACATCCTTCAATTTTGAAACTTTGAGAATATAGTACCCTAATGTGATGGACACGTCTTCTAGTTCTCATGGAGGATCGAAATACAGGGGACGAATTTTTCTAAAAAAGATTTCCTTTAAAATTACACAAAGCCTTTTAAAATAAACATCGACTTGAGTTTTCATTGTTTTCATAAAATAAGACCCGAAAATAATCATGTGGTACCAATTCTGGGCGTACGAGGGTGCTAATCCTTCCTCATGCGTAACCGACTCCCTAGCTTGTTTCTCTAGATTTCAAAGATAGACTTTTTAGAACGTTGTAAACGTTTTGTGGTGATCCAATCACACCCAAAATAAGATCGGTGGCGACTCCTTTTTTATTCCTTTTTTTCAAAATTTTAAAATGATTTTTCAAAATTTCGTTTTCGAGGTGGTTTTGACAGCTTGGCGACTCCACTGGGGAACTTTTTTAAACTAAACGAGAGTCAGCCAAAATGATTATTTTCGGGTCTTTTTTTGAGAACGTCTAAACTTCGATTTTATTTAACATGCGATCCTCGGCATTTTTGCGTGACATTATGTTCCGTTATATTGTTAGTATAATTTTGCATCCACGTGCATTGTGTTATTACCCTTTTAAGTGAAAGTGGGAAACTACTCCTTCGTGAGGTCTTCACCTCTGTGCAGGATAGTGGATCGCTTTCGGGATTACAAAGTACCCTTGTTTTCGTGAAGTTTTCACTTCCGTGTAACACATGCGGGAAATGCGTCCCCCTAAACCGAACTCGTCCGTATGAGCCTGTAATGGGTGAAGACCGAGGAATCTCCTGGTTTGGGTACCCTTCACCTTTAGAACCTAAACTACATATAGTGAACCGTAAGTACTCGCCTTAGAAGGAGTTAGGCTGAACCTTTTTAGTATTCACCCAAGATTAACTCTTAGGTACTGTGTTATATGTTTGTATGCTGATTATTACATGCTACTAACCGTGTTTGTTTTGTCTCTTTTTACTTGCATTTGCATCATTATGAACGAAAAGGTTTGATTTAAGTCCGTTTACAAATTAGGCAGTTTCATCATGGGAGAAGGATTTCTAGATAAAGTAGAAGAAAATATGGTGGCACGCCTATGGTCCGAAGAGCAACAACGCGAGAAGGGTGACAGCCTGAAAGACGAGCACTTGTCAGAATTTTGGGACTACACTCGTATTAATGTAACTCAGAATGACTTGCAAGGGTTAAGAGAGATTTGGGGGCATTGGGATGATGAAATGAGGCAGATGTTTTATCGAGATTATGGAGATCTGTCTTACCTACTCGAAGTAAAGATCGACAAGCATCTGTTTCGAGCTCTTTCCCAACATTGGAATCCTGCCTATAGCTGCTTCACCTTCGGGCATCTAGACTTGGTACCAACAATAGAAGAATACACTGCTTTAATTCGTTGTCCTAGAGTCCAAGCCGATAAAGCATATTCAAAAGACACAAGTGTTCCTACATTTCTGAAAAGGTTGATGAGTGTCACAAGGATGAGTGAGCAATGGGTTGCTTCTCGAATTAAGGCAAAAGGAGATAACAAATGTATTAATTGGAAGAGTCTGCAAGAACTGATTGCAACACATCCAGATATGAGAAAACGTGTTGATATCTTTGCCCTCGGCATATACGGGTTGGTCTTGTTCCCGAAAGCGTTGGGACACGTCGAGGATGCGGTAATAGCATTATTTGATTGACTTAGTAGGGGAATCACCCCAGTCCCTGCTATCTTGGCAGAAACTTTTCGCTCGTTAAGTGCATGCCAAAGAGAAGGAGAAGAAGATTCATTGGTTGTGCTCAGCTTTTAATGGTCTGGTTTCACAGTCACCTTTGGAAAGTGGAGAAATTCTCTTGTAAGGTATTTTCAACAGATTTCTCGCCTTTAAAGGGCTTTGTGGCCACGCAACGTGAATAAAATATATCCGAAGAAAAATGGGCAACTGTTCTCCAAAATCTTCGAGATAAAAATATTGAATGGTGTGCACCTTGGTTCCTCCCAAATGAGATTCTCTACCGATGTGGTGATTTCGATTGGGTCCCGTTACTCGAAGTCTGGGGGGCTACTGGATATGCTTCGCTGCTTGTTTTGAGACAATATAAGAAAAGACAGTTTATCCCTGCTACACATGGCCTAACACATTGCGACTTTTCTTATAAAGGGAACGACTATAAGAAGAAAGTTTGGGAAATGGCGAATTCGTGGAAAAAGGTGTAAAAAATGAAGAAGTTCAGTGCCAATCCATTGACAACCTCGAATTATGACTGGTGGAGGAGTAAAAGAGTGAATGACAATGTCCCTACGCCAAATCCAGAAGATGTTCGCCCTCTAGAGGAATATTTGCAAGAGGTCCCGACGGAGATAGACATCCTTAAGCATGACTTTGAAAGGAAAAGCTCAGAGTTCGGAAAGAAGATAGAAATACTGGAGGAAGACAAGATGCAGCTAGGGCTAGATGTGGATTTTCATAGGTTAGAGGCCGAGAAATTGACAAAAGGGAAAAATAAGGCTGAAGAAGACCTTGAAGATTTGAAGAAACACTACAAAAAGCTTCGTCAATCCATGAAGACTGCGGGGTTAGGGAAAACTTTTGAGAAATGGCGTCAGGAAGTTCAGGAATAAAAGGACCAAACGGAGCATTGGCAAAGAAAGTTCCAAGATGGTCAAGCCCGAGAGAACGCCTTGAAGGGAGAGCTACTAGAAAAATGAGTCGAGGAGACCGAGTTGAAAGCTCGGATGGCCAGTCTAGAAGCAAGGATAAAGGAGTTTGAAGAATCATTATGGAGGCACCGAAATCGAAACACAGTATCGGAGCTGAAAGCGTGCATGGCCGAAAGACAAGAACTAAGAGAAAGAGTGCAAGAATTGGAGGCCACACTCCATAATAATGAAATCCGACTCGAGATCATGGAAAGAAATTTAGAAACCAGTGAATGGCACACCCGTCAAGCCAGAGAGAGGTCGGGGAACGAGATCATATCATGAGTAAGGCACTAACTCAAATGAGAGAAGCGGCCGATCACATACAGGAGCTGGCCGCTGAAACTGACGTTTTGAGCCTTCAGTACGAGTCAAGGTCGGAACGAGGAAAGAAATTAGCAGGATTGCTAGGAAAGATTAAGGATTTGGGCCGAAAGGCCAAACCATTTGTATAAATTTTATTTTATGTAAAGAAGTTTTTCTTCTCGAGAAGTTGCTCTAAATGAAAATGGACTTTAGAATCAATGTCATTTCTCGCATTTGCATACATGCATTTTGCATATTATTGACATAACACCTCCTAACTAATTAAAGTTAATTTAATCAAGTTAACAACAGTAAACATTGAAAATCCACATCGTTATTATACGCGTAAGAAGGCCAAAGCTATGGATCAGAGAATAGAGAGGCTAGAGCAAATGCAAAAAGAAATACAAGAGCAGATGCAAGCTCAGTTACAAGACCAGCTAGAGAGAGTACAAAGGGACATGAGAGACCAAATAATCGAATCTCAAAGCAATATAATTAATCAGTTAACCCAACTGTTGCGAGATTCAGATAAAGGAAAAGGTCCCGCTGAAGGCCCGAGAGAGGAAAACGAGGATCCTCAATATCCTCCCGGCTTTACACTCATGCACCATCAGGCCCCACCAGAAACAAACCCGCGAGAAACACCCATCCTCATTCGAGCGCAACCACAGCCCATTGGCGCATCAGGACAAACTAATTACCTGGTCGGATCAGGATCGAACCTGGGTAAAATCGTTACGAATCTCATCCACCCTGACTTCGACGATACGATGGAGGCGGAAAGAACAAAGATAGAGGTATCCAAACAAATAGAAGAAAGGTACAAATGGTTGGAAGAAAAGGTTAGAGCAATGGAGGGGATTGACGCCTATAGTGGAATTGATGCCAAAGAACTAAGTCTGGTTCCAGACCTAGTGCTACCCCCGAAATTCAAGATGCTCAAATTTGAAAAATACAACGGGACAAGCTGCCCAGAAGCACACATTACGATGTTCAGTCGGAAGATGACAGGATATGTCCACAATGAAAAATTATTAATTCACTGTTTCCAAGATAGTTTGGTTGGATCCGCTGCAAAATGGTACAACCAACTAAGCTGCACAAAGATCAATTCCTAGAAGGACTTGGCCCAAGCTTTTATGAACCAATACGACCATGTTACTAATATCGCTCCAGACAGAATTACCTTCCAAAACATGGAGAAGAAACCAAATGAAAGCTTCTGACAATACGCTCAACGTTGGAGAGATGTAGCTAACCAAGTACAACCGCCCCTAACAGAAAAAGAGCAACGATGCTTTTTGTCCACACACTAAAGGCACCGTATCTTGATCGCTTGGTGGGTAATGCTACAAGGAGTTTTTCGGATGTAGTGATGTCAGGAGAAATGATTGAGAGCGCGATTAAAAGCGGAAAAATCGACGTAGGAGACAGTGGAAAAAGGGCAGCACCTAAGAGGAAGGAAGCCGGGGTGAATACTGTAAGCACATATAGACCAAATTATGCGAAATCAATTACGATGACGCAATCAAAACCTCCTTCTGACAATTATCAAAGCTTACCAAGATCAGAATCGAACTAGAAGAAGAATACCGAGAAGATTCAGTTCACTCCAATTCCTTTTACGTACAAAGACCTCTACCAGCAGTTATATGATCAACACGTGGTGGCCCCATATATCATGGAGCCCGTACCACCACCATTTTCGAAATGGTACGATGCCAACGTCCAATGTGAATTTCATGGAGGAGTGATTGGGCACTCCATCGAAAATTGTTTCACTTTCAAGAAATTGGTAGAAAAATTAATTAAGATGAAGAAAATAAGATTTCATGAGCCATCGAGACCTAATGTAGCCGGGAACCCTTTACCCATCAATTCTGATCAAGGAGTAAATGCGATTACGAGTGTAGAAAGGAAAAAGGTTAAGGCTCACATTGAAAAGGTCAGATCTCCTATGAAATGGGTATGGCGTCAACTGGTGGCTAGAGGAATAATTGTACAGAACGGCGAAAAGATGGTAATGGCGAAGAACTATTGCGACTTTCACAATGCTGAAGGTCATGAGATTCAATATTGTACGGAGTTCAAGGTTCTAATACAAGATTTGATGGACTGTAAAGAATTGGAATTCTTCGAAGAGGGAGAAGAGATGGGGGACATTTTCTCTTCCGAAGGAAAGAGGACACATGAGCCTGATCGCCCGATAATAATTATCTCCACATCCAAGGGAGCTGAGACGAGAAGACAAGAGACACCATGTGTTATCATACGGAAACCTACGCCATTTCCTTATGAAGACAGCAAAAGAGTTCCCTGGAACTACGGGTGCAACATTGTAGCACCCAAGGAGGAGCAGCTGCAAAATGTGAACCTGGTCACACGTAGCGGTAAAACTTACAACTTGAAAGAGAAAGTAGCTGCCAAAGGAAAAGCTGTAGCGGTCGAGCCCGAAATAGTGACTGGCAAGTTGGAACCGATAAATGAGCCGGTGGCAGAAAGAGAAGCACAAGAGTTCCTGAAATTCTTGAAACACAGCGAATATAGCGTAGTTGAGCAGTTACATAAGCAGCCCGCACGCATATCGATCTTGGCGTTACTGTTAAGTTCAGAGGCACACCATAACGCATTAATGAGGGCGCTCAACGAGACTTATGTGACCCAGGATATATCTGTATGCAAGCTGGATCGACTGATTAACAACATTAGCGCTGATAATTTTATTTTCTTCAGCGACGACGAAATCCCATCTGGAGGTATGGGATCGACCAAGGCATTGCATATTACCACTCGCTGTAAAGGGTACACTCTACCTGGAGTGCTTATCGACAACGGCTCAGCTTTAAACGTTCTACCGTTGGCCACTCTCCAAAGACTACCCATCGATAGCTTCTATATGAGGACGTGCCACAACATAGTTAGAGTTTTTATGGAACTGAAAGAAAAGTGATGGGCAGGATTGAAGTACCATTACAAATAGGCCCAAATACTTACGAGGTTGATTTCTTGGTGATGGATATCAAGCCTTCCTACAATTGCTTATTAGGAAGACCTTGGATTCACGCAGCAGGGGCAGTACCGTCCTCACTTCACCAGAAGCTCAAGCTGGTAACCAACGGAAGGTTGGTCACAATCAATGCCGAGGAGGATATTGTTGCGTCTGTAACAAATGATGCCCCGTATATAGACAAAGATGAAGATGCAGTAGAATGCTCTTTCCGTTCGTTAGAATTTGTCAATGCCACATTTATTGGAGAGGGAAGTAAAATTCCTGAACCTAAATTGTCACAAACAACGAAGATGGGGTTGCGTTTGACGATTGGAAAAGGGGTATTACTGGGAAAAGGGCTCGGGAAATATCTTCAAGGAATAGTTAGCGCGCCGTCGCCATTTGGAAAGTGGGACCATTTCGGGCTAGGGTACAGGCCAGATGTGAAAGAAAAGAAGAATGAGGTAGAGCGGAAAAGACAGACAAGAATAGCACGACAAGCCGGGGAAGAAATCAACTGGAGACCGATGACCTTCCCTCATATTTCGAAAACTTTCATTTCTGGTGGGCCAAGGCTTGAGGAGGGAAAAGTTGCAGAACTTGTGATGGAACTAAACATAAATGCTGTTTCCGAAGAAGCTGAGGAAAGAAGTTCACTTCAAATCTGTCCGTATGCACCTGGAAGTAATTTGGACAACTGGGTAGAAGAGGAGCTCCCCGTAGCTTTTAGGAACATTTCAAAGTAATACTCGTTACACCTCTATCATTCTATGCCCATGAATGATAGAAATCTTTTGTAAAAGGGCATTTGAGTTTTTATCCATTATCTTAAATGAAGATGCATTTTGACAACTATCTCTTTATTCTTTTCCTCTCAATTCTAAATAAATTATTTGCTTGTAAAAAATAAATCAATCTTGAACACATACACCCATAATCATACCATACAAACATTCTTTAAATTATTTTGTTCATTAGGCCATTCTCATTCTTTACAGATCTTGGGATATCAGTAATATGAGTGATAATGACTCCGAACCTCATTTCGAACAAGATATGTGTCTAGAAGAATCTCAGAACTCCGAAGATGACCCGGATAGTAATATATCTCCTGAATTGCTACGAATGATGGAACAAGAGGAAAAACAGATTTTGCCTAACAAAGAAACGATTGAAACTGTAAGCATAGGAGAGGGGGTGGAAAATAAGGAAGTGAAAATTGGAACCAGCATCTCAGTGAAAACACGAAGAGACCTTATTGAGCTGTTAAGAGAATTCAAAGACGTCTTCGCCTGGTCCTACCAAGACATGCCGGGGCTAAACACCGACATCGTGGTTCACAAGCTCCCAATAAGGGAAGAATGCAAGCCCGTCCAACAAAAGCTCCGTAGAATGCGACCTGATGTGTTACTCAAAATAAAAGAAGAGGTCCGAAAACAGTTCGACGCGGGTTTCCTTCGAGTGGTTAAATATTCGGAATGGGTTGCCAATATTGTTCCTGTCCCCAAGAAAGATGGTAAAGTACGTATGTGCGTAGATTATCGGGATTTAAATAAGGCCAGCCCAAAAAATAACTTTCCGTTGCCTCACATCGACACCCTAGTAGATAATACAGTGGGGCATGCCTTTTTTTCCTTCATGGATGGTTTCTCCGGATATAACCAAATAAAACTGGACCCTACAGACATGGCGAAAACTACTTTTGTCACAATATGGGGAACATTCTGTTATAAGTGATGCCATTCGGACTTAAAAATGTGGGGGCAACATATCAAAGAACCATGGTAACATTATTTCATGATATGATGCACAAAGAAGTTGAGGTCTACGTCGACGACATGATTGCAAAGTCCCGAACAGAGGAAGAACATGTGAATGTCTTGAGAAAATTGTTCATGAGATTGAGAAAGTTCCAGCTAAAATTGAACCCTGCCAAGTGCACTTTTGGAGCTACATAGGGAAAATTGTTGGGTTTTGTGGTCAGCCAAAAGGGAATCGAGATAGACCCGAACAAGGTTAAAGCCATACAAGAGTTACCCCCGCCTCGTCCATAAAAGGAGGTTCGAGATTTTCTTGGGAGGTTGAATTATATTGCTCGGTTTATCTCGTAGTTAACGGAGAAATGTGACCCCATATTTCACCTTCTTAGAAAGCATAACCCGGGCGTTTGGGATGACCAGTGCCAAAGAACTTTCGATAAAGTTAAGCAGTATTTGTCTGATGCTCCGGTACTAGTACCACCAAATCTCAACAAACCATTAATCTTGTACTTAACGATTTTCTAGAATTCTATGAGATGTGTCTTGGGTCAACATGACGAGACGAGAAGAAAAGAAAGAGTCATATACTATCTCAGTAAGAAATTTACTGACTATGAAACAAGATACTCTCTAATAGAAAAACAATGCTGTGCACTAGTCTGGACTACTCGAAGGTTGCGACAATACATACTATACCACACTACATGGTTAATCTCGAAACTAGATCCTCTAAAGTACATGATGGAGTCAACCGTGCTAAATGGGAGAATGGCTAGATGGCAGATCCTATTGTCGGAATTTGATATCGTCTATGTAAGCCAAAAGGCAATTAAAGGAAGTGCAATCGCAGACTTCCTAGCCAGTAGGGCTTTGGAGGACTATGAGCCGATAGATTTTGACTTTCCAAATGAGGATCTGATGTATGTCGCAACTACCGAAGAGGAGACAATGACCAAGCATTCGTGGAGATTGAACTTCGATGGCGCTTCAAACGCTATGGGCAACGGGATCGGTGCAGTTTTAGTGTCGCCAGAAGGAGACCATTATCCCTTCACCAGTAAGCTTGACTTTGATTGCACAAATAATATGGCAGAATATGAGGCATGTATCATGGGGGTCCAAGCAGCCATAGATCGAGGGATCAAGGTCTTAGAAATCTATGGAGATTCAGCATTGGTAATCTACCAGCTCAAAGGAGAATGGGAGATAAGGGACTCCAAATTAATTGAATATCGAAATATGGTCCTCGAACTGATCAAAGAATTTGACGAGGTCACGTTCAGATACCTCCTACGCGAGGAAAACCAAATGGCTGATGCTTTGGCTACTCTAGCTTCGATGATAAAAGTGAAAAGGCCAGAGGATATGAAGCCCATTCGAATAAGTAATTATGAAACTCCAGTCCATTGCTGCGAGATTGAAGAGGAAAAAAAAGAGGGGCATCCTTGGTACCAGGACATTCTCCAATATGTGAAAGATCGAAAATACCCCGAAGGAGCTACTGAAAATGACAAAAGGACATTGAGAAGGCTCGCGAACGAGTACATTCTAGATGGAGAGGTCCTGTATAAGAGAAGAAAGGATCAAGTGTTATTGAGTTGTGTGAACTCAATCGAGGCTAAAAAGATCCAAGAAGAAGTCCATGAAGGGATTTGTGGAACACACGCGAATGGATTCAAAATGGTTAGGCAGATCATGATATTTGGGTACTATTGGTCGACTATGGAGACTGATTGTATCAATTATGCCAAGAAATGCCACAAATGCCAGATCTATGGGGACAAGATCCATGTGCCTCCCTCACCTCTGCACGTCATGACATCCCCGTGGCCTTTTTCTATGTGGGGCATGGATGTTATTGGACCAATTTCACCAAAGGCCTCCAATGGACATAGATTCATTTTTGTGGTTATCGACTACTTCACCAAATGGGTAGAAGCTGCCTCTTATGCTAATGTTACAAAGTCTGCGGTCAGCAAGTTCCTAAAAAAGGAAATCATATGTCGATATGGAATGCCAGAAAAGATAATATCAGACAATGCACTGAACTTGAACAACAGCACAATATCGGAGGTCTGTGAGCAATTCAAGATCAAACACCATAATTCGTCCCCATATCGCCCAAAGATGAATGGAGCAGTAGAAGCGGCAAATAAAAACATCAAGAAGATTATCGCAAAAATGACAGAAACCTATAGGGATTGGCATGAGAAATTACCATTCGCTCTCCTTTGTTATAGAACTTCTGTCAGAACGTCTACTGGGGCAACGCCGTTCTCACTTGTATACGGAATGGAGGCTGTTTTACCCATCGAAGTAGAGATTCCTTCTCTCCGAGTCTTGTCAGAGTTAAATTTGGATGAAGCAGAATGGGTCCAAGCCAGATATGATCAGCTAAATTTGATTGAAGAGAAGAGATTAAGGGCTATCTGCCATGGTCAAATGTACCAAAAACGGATGATGTGTTCTTACAACAAGAAAGTTCGCCCAAGAGAATTCCATGAGGGAGATCTAGTCTTGAAAAAGGTACTTCCGATACATAAAGACTCTCGAAGAAAATGGATGCCTAATTGGGAGGGGTCGTACGTTGTAAAGAAAGCCTTCTCCGGAAGAGCCTTAATTTTGAGTGAAATGGATGGCAAAGAGCTATACAACCCGGTGAATGCAGATTCGGTGAAGAAATATTATACATAAAAAAAATGGAGACGTCAGGATGAAAACCCGTAGAAAGGGCATCCTGAAAACCAAAAGGGTTTTGAGTTGAAAACCTGGAAAGGGCGGCTCAAATGCAAAACGGGGACAATCATTTGCTCCTTCAAAAATGGCAAGATGGAAACATTTTTACATCTTAGGGCATCGACAAAGTAACTCCAAGACTTCTAGAAACATATCAAGCAAAAGATGATCTTTGGATCGGGGAAACTCATATCTGATATCTAAGTCTAATACTGTTCTTTTGTCATTGTTTGTTCTTTGTAAATATTTGATATCATAGCCAATAAATCTCCAAATTTAATACAACCCCGTTCTTCCCATATTGTCCAAGTATTTTCATATTAAGATGATGGGTAAAAGGTCATGAAAGAAAACAAGGATTCACGAGTATTATTTTAGGAAATTCCTAAAAGACATGAGAATCCTAAACAACTGCCAGTTGAAAGATTTAAAATCTGGAAGGAGCGATTCAAATGATGAATCTGCCGAGTTGAATTCAAGGAAGCGACAAGATATGGCTTCAAAACAGAAAAGACTAATCTTTGGAAAATTTAAAACATTAAAATCACGTACTTTCATTCTAAGAATAGGAGCATTCCAAGCATGACATCCTAAACACACTTGGCCTACCTATAGGCCCATTTGAGCATATCCTACAGGTCAGCATCATGACACACAATGGGAAAGATCTAAGATCGCAACGGCGGATTCAGTACCATGAAGACTCGAAGGAAAAGGTTTAGGTCGTTACAACGAACCCGGTACCTTAGAAGCATGAAAGATCGAATCACCGACAATGAATCCTCTACCTTGAGATCACGGTGGATCACATCAATCCAACATCATCTTCCTATCCTCTTGAAATTGAAGTAAAGCAGGATAACAAGCCTTCGTCCCTCTGAAATTGAAGTAAGAGTAAGATGGAGCACCAACATCATTTTCCTATCCTCTTGAAATTGAAGTAAAGCTGGTTATCAAGTCTTTATCTCTGAAATTGAAGTAAGAGCAAGATCTTTTCCTATCCTCTTGAAATTGAAGTAAAGCAGGATAACAAGCCTTCGTCCCTCTGAAATTGAAGTAAGAGTAAGAAGAAGGACCGAGATCATTTCCTATCCTCTTGAAATTGAAGTAAAATTGGATAACAAGCCTTCGTCCCTCTGAAATTGAAGTAAGAGTAAGAAGAAGGACCAACATCATCTCCTATCCTCTTGAAATTGAAGTAGAGCTGGATATCAAATCTTTATCTCTGAAATTGAAGTAAGAGCAAGATCTTTTCCTATCCTCTTGAAATTGAAGTAGAGCTGGATATCAAGTCTTTATCTCTGAAATTGAAGTAAGAGCAAGATCATTTCCTATCCTCTTGAAATTGAAGTAGAGTTGGATAACAAGCCTTCGTCCCTCTGAAATTGAAGTAAGAGTAAGAAGAAGGACCAACATCATCTCCTATCCTCTTGAAATTGAATTAGAGCTGGATATCAAGTCTTTATCTCTGAAATTGAAGTAAGAGAAAGATCTTTTCCTATCCTCTTGAAATTGAAGTAGAGCTGGATATCAAGTCTTTATCTCTGAAATTGAAGTAAGAGCAAGATCATTTCCTATCCTCTTGAAATTGAAGTAGAGTTGGATAACAAGTCTTTATCTCTGAAGTTATAGTAAGAGCAAGATGAATTTTCAAGTGATAATTCTTATCCTCTTGAAGTTATAGTAAAGTTGGATAACAAATCTTTAAATAAAATCTCGACATCAAGCCCTACTTTTGAGGATACAACAAGTCAAATAGCAGATCCCATTTTTTTCGCAGTCGCAGGGGATTGGAATAGAGCATCAAATCAAGTGCTATCAATATGAAGCAGTCAACAATGGAGCGGGAATACAACGAAAGTTAGACAAAGTTGGGCCTCATTTTGGTCTTTGCTCCATTCCCGTTGCACAGAAATGAGCAAAGAGGGGCAGCTGTTGAAGCCCAATTTTAATCGAGTTTGGACCTTTGGTTTTAATTGAAGTTTAAATAGGTTTTAAATTTATTTTAAATTTAAATTTACTTATTTAAATTTACTTTAAATTTAAGTTTAATCAAATTTAAAATAATATTAAACTAAAAAATTAAAATTAAAGTCCATTTACAAATGTCCCATTACAAAAATAAAGTCCAAATTGAGGCCCAATTACAATCACAATGGCCCGAATAAGGCCCAAACAAAAAAAACAATGAGTTACAGCAGCCCAAACCCTAAATCTAAGCAGAAGGCCATCTGACCCGAGTATCCCACTTGCACTGCCCACCTCCACTCCCACCAATGGTATGATGCCACGTCAGCAATCCAATGGTCACCTCCAAGCAAGTCGCTGCCACGGCCATCATCTTCACCAACTGCACCAACCGCCACTGCCAAGGAACCTGCAAAAGAATAGATAGATTAGGACAAGCATTTAAATGTACAAAACAAAATTGCATGATTGATATTTGGCTATAAAAGCCAAATTGATTTCGATTGTAAGGGGTTCGGACCTCTTCCTTTTTTCAAAAAAAATAAATATACATTCATCCCTTTTCTAAATAGAAGCAATCAATTCCAGCACAGTTATACGAACAACCGCAAGGCACAAAAGCAGAGTACAAACCAGAATATTGCATCCAATAGTTTCAAGGTAAATTAAATATGTGTAACAGTCTTTCATTTCTTATATTTAATGCTTGAATTTCAAAACTGTTTCGTCACCAATGCATGCATTCACCTATTAACTACACTACCATCATCATTATTATATCCCATTTTCGGTTATTGAAATGCATTAAATAAAATATTAAGTACAATATCAGTAATAAATAATATTGGCATTAATAATAATGACTGGTTTAAATAATAAAATAATAATGAATGACATTAATAACAACCATTAATAATTAATAATATTTTAATAATAATAAAAAAAGAGAAAATGAAAGAGCGGGATCCTCCCTAACTGTCGCCGCCGTCCACCACTGCAGAGCCGTCGTCGAAACCCGCTGATTTGCCTCCGTCACACCCCGTTGGCTTGGATACATGCGGATAACACCAAGAGAACGGATTAAGGACTAAACTAAACGTTTTAAAAAAAAACTAAAAGATGAACATCGGTGTTTAGGGATTTTCAAATCTGGAAAATCCAGATCCGGGTTTGAACGAAAAACAAAAAGTTTTAAAAATCAAAGGAATTTTTTTTAAAAAAAAAACGAGGAAGAAAATGGTTTTAAAACCAGATCTGCCAGATCTGGATTTGGCTCTTTTTGGAATGAAAAGATTGTTTTTTTTTTAAAAAAAAGAACAAAGGAAGAAATAGAATAAAAATGGAAAAGAAGAGTCTTACCTTGAAGCTTGAACGCCAACGGCCGGAGAAGGTGGCGCGTGGACGACTGGTGAGACGCATGCGAACGGCGACAGGCCGGGGGGCTTCGGGATGGGCCGTGGAGCCCACGGTAGTGGCGCATGGCCGTGGACTCACGGCGGTCAGGGGGGCAAGGCTTGGCCGGAGTTCGGCCGGCCATGAGAGAGAAGAGAGAAAAGGAGAAAAGGGGGGGCTGTATTTTTAAGAAAATGAAATAAAAAAAACCTAAAAATGATATTTATAGTACCCACAGACCCGACCCGACCCGATCCGACCCGAACCCGCTCTGGGATCCGCATGTTTTCGCTTAATGGTCTATTTGTACGTTTGGTCCTTTCGCATTTTTTATTTGTTTCAATTTAGTCCTTTTTTCATTTTTTAAATTATTTACAATTCTGCCCGATAATTTTAATTGGTTTTCAATTTAATCCTTTGACTGTTTGACTGCACCAAAGGCCGCCACGTGTCACTTTTTGGCTTATTTATGCATTTAGTCCCTGTCATTTTTAATTTGTTTTAATTTAATCCTCAAATCAACTTTTGCTTAATTACAAAATTGACCAGGAATTTTTTGAGATTTTTAAATTAGTCCTTTGACTTCTGGATGCCTGTAGGGCTACCACGTGTCACCCTTTTTTAGGTTCTATTATTTTGTAGGTGCCTAGACTGTCCGAAAATTATCATTTTACCCCTAAACTTTTCAAAATTCCATTTTAACCCTGATTTCATCAAAAATTACCATTTAACCCTCGAACTTCCTAAAATTCCATTTTAACCCCGGTTTCATCAAAAATTATCATTTTACCCCCAAACTTTCCAAAATTCCATTTTTAACCCCGGGTTCACCAAAAATTACTATTTTACCCCCAAAATTTCCAAAATTCCATTATTAACCTCGGTTTCACCAAAAATTACCATTTTACCCCTAAACTTTCCAAAATTCCATTTTTAACCCCGATTTCACCAAAAATTACCATTTTACCCTCGAACTTTCCAAAATTCCATTATTAACCCCAGTTTCATCAAAAATTACTATTTTACTCCCGAACTGTCCAAGATTCCATTTTTAACCTCGGTTTCACCAAAAATTACCATTTTGCCCTCCGCGTCCAAAATTACCATTTTGCCACCAGGTATCCAAAAGTCCCGTTTTCGAGCCTGATTTCGTCGTTTCGTCTTCCTTACCAATGTTTGCATTTATTTGCACCCGTATTTTATATTTTCGCATATTATTTATCTGCTTATTATATTGCTATTTGTGTTTTAAACTTACGCATCCATTTACAAGTTATTTTAAATCGAGGCAATATTCCGTCCGAGCGTAAACTTCAAAAAATCACGCCCTAACCTGTCGGGTGTGATTTCTTCGTATAACTCGCGCGAACCGGATATCCTTTTCAAGCTTTTTACGCCCGTTCACTTCGAGGCTCCGAGAATGTCGTGTCCTAACGTGTTGGTCGTGACTTTAATTCTTCGTGAAAATCGAAGTAAATGGGTAATCTTTTTAAAAATCCTTCAAATCATATGTTCGAGGATTGTGTTTTAAATTTAATACGAATTTTTTTGAATTCTCAAAATATATCTATGCGCATATGTCACAAATAATTTTAAAATGAGGCAATGTCCTTTGTGTGAAAACTTCGAAAAATCGTGCTTTAACGTGTTAAGTGTGAATTTCGTATAAGTCACGCGATAAAATACTCTCTTTAAAATTTCCCGAAACATCCTTCAATTTTGAAACTTTGAGAATATAGTGCCCTAATGTGATGGACACGTCTTCTAGTTTTCATGGAGGATCGAAATACAGGGGACGAATTTTTCTAAAAAAGATTTCCTTTAAAATTACACAAAGCCTTTTAAAATAAACATCGACTTGAGTTTTCATTGTTTTCATAAAATAAGACCCGAAAATAATCATGTGGTACCAATTCTGGGCGTACGAGGGTGCTAATCCTTCCTCATGCGTAACCGACTCCCGAGCCTGTTTCTCTGGATTTCAAAGACCGACTTTTTAGAACGTTGTAAACATTTTGTGGTGATCCAATCACACCCAAAATAAGATCGGTGGCGACTCCCTTTTTATTCCTTTTTTTCAAAATTTTAAAATGATTTTTCGAAATTCCGTTTTCGAGGTGGTTTCGACATCATAAATATAAAAAAATTTAAAAGATATTTAATAAAAAGTACGTACCCACATAAAGTTTTGTAAATTTAAATATTTCAAATTAATAAGATAATCTAATTAAAAGTTTATAATGATACACCGTCTATATAACTGTAAATTATCAATGAGTCAATCAAACAAAAACGTCTTATTAAAGATATTTTAATAAACAATAATTTTTGTTAATATAAATAAATTCATTTTTAATGAGTTCAGTTGAACTTGAATTACATACAAGCCTGATGACATAGAACTATAAGATTGTACCACATTAACCTAAAAATTTTAAAATATATATAACACTTAAAAATAAATGAACCATGTGTATTGGTCTGATCGTCAAATGTGTTCATTACCTTAGGTGTGATTTGGGTTCAAGTCGCACTGGTCGTGTTGTTGTTAGGGGTATACCCTCCTCTTATAATTCATCAAAAATAAATAAAAATAATATTATGTTTCAATTGATGATGTGGCATAATCTTTTAATATGATGTCATTGGAGTATTTTGAAATTTAAATTTAGAGACTAAAATGAACATACTTGTTAAAGTTATATACAAAATTTAATTTTTAAGATTCAATTTATAAACACCCACCAATGCCACCTTTTTTTAATATTTTTGTTGATGTTTAGTTGGATCAGATTCAACCCAACCATTCCAAGTTTGCATCTATATAAATTCCCTTAGTCACTATCATTGATTTACAAGATTCGATTATTATCAAATAACTCGTCTTTCAACGTTTCCCTTCCATTTCTCTCTATTCTCAAATTCAAACTTTAGCAATCAATTCTAGTATTGAAGACTAAAAGTTATCGGATTATCTGTAAGTTTTAAGTCTCTACGTGTATGATCTACACTATCAATAACATACTAATACTTATCTAGTCGGTATATACTACTTTCAAAGCATAGTACTGTTGCATGTCACATAACTACTAAAATCATTTTTCATTCAATATATATATAAAATTCTTTGCTAACTTGATATATATGCTTGATACATGAAAAAGCAGGCGGAAGAAATGGCTCCAAGGAAGGGACAATTAGGCTTAATTAACGCCCCATCATTTGCGACAAAGAAAGATGAAGCATCCTATGATTCGGAAGTTGAGGATTTGGAGCGGGGGCCGGACCAAGGGTTTATCTACGAGGTCCCCAAGAACATTCGTCAAGCAAATCCAAAAGCTTACACTCCTCTATTAATTTCAATTGGCCCTATTCATTATAGGAAAACAAATTTGGCTAGCATGGCCAAGTATAAAGTGGATTATCAGGATAAATTTCTTCAAAGGACTTCCGTTTCCAAGGAGGCATTGGAAAGTTTTTGGAGCTTCATTGAACGCAATGAGAAAACTATTCTCAACTGTTACGAAACTTTAATAGATGAAGACGAGTTCGTAAAGATGATATTTTATGATGCACTATTTATCGTGGAGCTCTTCTTGAGGAACTATGAGAAGGAACTCGGAAAAAACCCGGAAATCAAGGACTGCTTGTTGAAAGATACATGGTCGACTGGTCTACGGAGGGACTTGATCTTACTTGAAAACCAAATCCCAATGTTTGTGCTTGAAGAAGCGTATAAACCATATCAAAACCACAAACTCCTATCAGATGCCTCTGTTCCTTCTTTCCGTGAACTAGCTTGCTCCTACTTTGACATTCCATGTGACCCGCAGTTCGAGGAAAAACCAATCCCACACTTCACCGCTATGCAAAGATGCCATATGGCCAAAACGCATCCATCATCCAAAACCGATATCCCAACATTGAAAAAGTGTATGGTGCCACAAGTTTGCATGAAGTTGGTGTTGAGCTTACAGTTGAATCTGATGAAACTGCATGTTTGCTTGATGTTAAATTTGAAGGCAAAAAGCTTAAAATCCCTAAATTGACAGTGCACTCCAACACTGAAGCTTACCTTCGGAACGTCATTGCGTTCGAGATGTGCCATTGTCTGGATGAAGCCTATGTTTGTGCTTACATAGAACTAATGAATTGTCTCATTCAAAATGCCCAAGATGTAGAACGGTTAATAGAAAATGAGATTTTAAGCAAGGAAGGCAAAAGTGAAGGAAGACTGGTTTCCATAATAAACACGAATATAACGGTGCAACGTATGATTAAGAAACTTATGGTGGGAATTGGGCAACCAGCTCCTGCATGCTACCGAGAAACCGCGAGCCGATTGAACCAGCTTTATAAAGAGGGTCGGAAGCACAAAGTGAAATTATACATCAAGGAAAATTATGGAATTCTGAAGCGTGTTTATTTCCCCAATCTTTGGAGAGGAACAGGGACTGTTGTAGCTTTTATAGTGGTCGTCCTCACCTTCATACAAACCGTGTTGGCTTTTGTGAAGTAATTTTTAGTATTATTGTGCTGGTGTGTTTTCAATAAAATACGAATGCCTATTGCCCACGCATTTGTATGTAATGAAAGTAGTGACTGAAGTTTTCATGTTTTTGTGAATTAGTTCTTAGTATTATTGTGCTGGTGTGTTTTCAATAAAATATGAATGCCTATGCATTTGTATGGAATGAAAGTAGCGATTGAAGTTTTCATTGTTTTGCTTTTAGTTTGGCATTTGGCTACGGCCAGATTGTTTTAGTGTATGTTAAGTTTAATTCTCATGCCAAAGTTAACATTATATGTCTTATCACCGAATTTTTCTGGGTATGTAATATTCAGTACCTGCTTGCACAAACCACACCATTTGCTTAACTGATCGTTGCTCCGTCACTCAATCCAACTCCTGGTCTCTTCATCTGCATCCATCTATTTATATATCTCGTAAAGAAGGTTGAGGTTAAAGATGATGTGAACAACTTAAGGGAAGCACAGATTGTGGATGATAGTGATTTAGTGAATAAAGAAGGAGAAGATAGAAGGGAGAGAAGAAAAAGAAAGAAAATATCGTTTGTCATTTAAGAAAGTAAGTAATTAATATTCAGGGAAAAAAAAGAAAACAAAAAGGAAGACAATTCTTCTTAAATACTTGTCATATTTGTCGTGCCACGTCAGATAAACGTTACTTCATTTAAATTAGTATAACAATTGGTTCTCAATCTAATAGATTTGACCGATCAATCCAATCATGTTTCAAGAATATTGATTACATCATCAAATCTTAATGGAATCCAAGTTCAATTATCAAAATAGATTTTGTTGTCAAGTTCAAGTATTAAACTGAACCAAATAAAAGTACATGTATCAAAGTGAACCTAATTTTTAAATTTCGAGGTAAAAAATTATATTGTCTTTAAAAAACCAATTAAAAATTGTTATGTGGTGAAAAAGAATATATATATATATATATATATTCTTTTTCACTTTTTTTTTCTTTCTTCATCCTCTCCTCTTTGGCTTCTTTTACAAGTGTAAGCATTTTGGGTTTTATGGTTTTATCAATATTTTCAAAATCGAATTGATGGTCAAACTAATTAGGCAACCAATTCTTGGTTTTCGATCAAATAAATGATTAAAAATTCAAAAAAATAATTTTAAGAAAAAATAGAGAAAACTAGTTTAAACGGTTCAATCGGGTTTTTAACTTGATTCAATTGTTTTATATAAGTTCACAGGTGAATTTCGGCATTACTAGACATTATAAAAGAAGAAAAAAAATGGAAAAAAAAAAAGAAAACAATAATGTAAAAGGAAAAAAAATAAAAGTTAATCTTTTAAAAGTTTATATAATGTAGATGTCTATTATTGGTTGAAATATTTTTAGTAGATATAACATCTTGGTGGAAAAGATGAGTAATGAAAGAAAAATTTAGGTACCACTTGTGGAAATAGAATAAAAGCAACGTCGGACATGTAAATGATTAGTTTGTAACTTTTTATAGTTAAGTGATTAAAATTAAATTAATAATTGAATGACTATTGATATAATTTACTAAAAATACCAATATATCATATATATATATATATATATATATATATATAAAAATATTAAAACATATATAAATACAAAGTATATATCCGCATAAAATTTTATAAATTTAAAATATTTCAAATAAATAAGATAGTCTAATTAAAAATTTATACGGATGCATTGTCTAAATAACTCTAAATTATCAATGAATCAATCAAACAAGAACATCTTATTAAATATATTTTAAAAAGTAAATATTTTTATATTATAAATAAATCCATTTTTAATGAGTTCAGATTGTTTAATTCAATGATTGAGGGTATATATTTATAAATTATGAATAGTTAAATATAAAATTGAAATCGATATTAGTATTTTATCTAAATATTGGGTAATTATATTTTTTTAGTGTTGAGCTTAGTAATCAGGTTTGTTTTAGAATTTGTATTTTGGTGGTATATTTTGATATATGAACTTAATAATTAAATTAATTTTATGTTTTCAACACTTGAATATGAATTACATCCAAACTTCATGACATAGAATTATAAGATAATTTTGGTTTTGATTTCGAAAAGCCAAAGTTTGGAAACTATTAATAATTTTCGTCCGATAAGCTTCTGTGATGTTTTTTATAAGTTGGTGATGAAATTAATTGTTAATCGATTTAAACCTATCTTTCAAAAGTTGATTGCGATTAATCAAATCAGTTTTATAGCTAGACGAAATATAGCTGACAACATTTTTATAGCTCAAGAAATTATTCATTCTATGCTATTCAAGAAAGGGAAGAAGTGTTGGCTGGCTATCAAAGTTGATTTAAAGAAATCTTACGATAGACTACGATGGGAGTTCGTAGAAGATACCCTCTAGAATGCAGGTATCCCTTCTCAGATATCTGAAATTATTATGAAATGCATATCTTCAGGTTCTATGTTAATTTAGTGGAATAGTGCTTTACAAGATGAGTTCCAACCTTGGAGGGAATCTAATGAAGTGATTAATGCCTTAGCTGGTATGATGTTTGACTATCGATTAAATCTCCATGAGTTTGCTTCACCCCGTCAATATAACTGCTGACGCCTGCTTCTGTCATACTACACTTGAAAATGCTTTAGGTAAAAGCTCTTCGTGTAGTTTAATTTCCAAAAGTTAATAATAATAATGGTTTAATCAAATTGTAAAAAAAAAAAGTTAGGGGCTTAAAACAAGTTTCAAAACATTTGGGAAATTTAGTTAAAATGTTTAAGAAGATTAAGGAGAGGTTTTAAAATTTTTAGAAATTTACTTGAAATATTTAAAACTTTTAGAAAATTTAATTAGAATTTTTAAAAATGTTGAGGGACTCATTAAATATTTTAAGATTTAGAATTTAAAAGATATAATGGAGATTTTTCTTAGAGTCAATTTAGGTGACGTTTATATACATTTTTACTCTCGAAGATGTTGATCCACTCCCTCTCTCTATTCAGGATTATGCATTTTTGTAGTTCTTACTCTCGCATAAGCAATAAAATGAGTCGAGTAAGATGGACTCTCGCTTGGAATTGAGAATAAGCGTAGTCTTTTGCAAGTTATCACTTTGTTATTATTAATGTCCTTAGCTATAGTTCGTACCCAATTGCTAGGTACAGGATCCAATTGTTCCCAATCCCTTCATTGAGTCGGAGATTAGTTCGTTTGAGAATTGTCACGATTAGTGCGAAACTTCTGAATTGTTGGTGAGCAAAAAACTTGAGCATCAACGGAACACAAACAATTACTCCAACAGAAAAAGAACCAATAAGACAAGGATCTTAGGTGTATATTAGAAGTGAATATGGGCCAGGCCATTACAAAATTTTAGGCCCATTTTTTAGACCCGTCTTGAAAAATAGGTTTAAAATTTTGTTCAAGTTCGGTCCAAATAAAAATACTAAAATCTGAGTCTCACCCGTTCGTATTATTTTTATATTATTATATAAAAATAAATTTAAATAATATAATACATCAATTGTAGTAAAAATACTAAAATAAATTTTCCAACAAATTGAAAATAAATAAAAAATTTATACTTAAATAACACTAAAATAGGTGCAACTTAGTAATCAAATGCCTTTAAAATAGTAGCAAACTTAATAATAAAATAAGAGTTATAAATATTCAAACAATAACAACAATATAATAACAAAACAGTAGCAAAACAATGGCAAAACAACAACAAAATAGTAGTATTTTTTTTTGCAAATCCAGGTTAGGCCAGGCCAAAAAAATCTTACACGATGCCCTCTTTTTTTTTTGCTCAAGCCCATTTTTCGATATTATATTTTTATCCAAAGCCTCCCACTTTTCAGGCCGGGTGACCCGACCCATAATTAGATCTAGTATGTATCAAGCCACTATTTTTAAGATTATATTTTGTTGTGCAAACAAGTTACTAGCAAATAAACTTTGAGGATATAATGAATTCGAATGAGTATCGATGTTTTGCACTGATAGAAACAGTCCATTAAGCATTAAGCGAAGCATAGCAAGAGTATTAATATCTATAAATAACTTTTGTAGTAATTTTGTATAGGAAAATCTTTGATGGAGAAGATTAGAGAAACTTTTGTGTCAAAATGTTTATTTTTTAGGAAAAAAACAGGTCTCGAACAATATTTTAAAAATGGGAGTTGTCACCAATATTTTCATATGGTGTGATTGGATCACCACAAAACGTTTAAAATCCGCTTTGAAAAATATTTTGGTCTTCGAAATCCAGAAAACAGATCCGGGATCGGTTACACATGAGGAAAGATTAGCACCCTCATACGCCCAAAATTGGTACCACATTAATTATTTTCGGGTCTTGATTTGTTAAAAGTTTGAAAACTCGAGTAAATCTTAAAATACGATCTTTGTCTTTAGAAAACGTTGCATGATTTTCAAAAATTTCATTTGAGGGAAATCGTCCGTGTACTTAGAATTTCTAAGAGAACCGGAAGTCGTGTCTAACACGTTAGGGCACTATTTCTCTGACTCTCGAAATTGAAGGACATTTTGAAAGACTTTAAAAAAGGTATTCGATCACATGAATTATACGAAAATCACACCCAGCACGTTAAAGCATGGTTTTTCGAAGTTTCCACACGAAAGGACATTGCCTTGTTTTTGTTTTAAAATTATTTATTTATATATATACTTTTTTGAGAACTTGAAATTTCGAACTAAGTTTAAAATACGATAATTGGACACATAGCTTATTTCATGTGGTGTTCAAAAAATTAGACTTAAAAAGAATGCCCATTTGTTTTGACTTTCGCGGAGAATTGAAGTCGTGACCAACACGTTAGGGCACGACGTTCTAGGAATCTCGAAATTAAAAGGCATTTTAAAAAAGCTTGGAAAAGGATATTCGGTTCGCGTGAATTATACGAAAAATCACACCCGACACGTTAGGGCATGATTTTTTGAGGTTTTCACACGAAAAGGACATTGCCTCGATTTTAAAGGTTTATGTAAATAATTTTGAAAACAAATGCGTGAATTAAATATGAATAGGCAGTTTATAGCAAAAATTAGATACCTCGAAACAAAATAATTAATTAGATAAATAAGTGCATGAAGATTAAACATAAAATTAATAGAATACAAAATACGAAAGAAAAATTATCGAAACCACCTTGAAAACGAAGTTTCGAAAATATTTTAAAAATTTGGAAAAATGAGAGTTGCCACCAATCTTTTATTAGGTGTGATTGGAACACCACAAAACGTTTAAAATACGTTTAAAAATGTTGGTCTTCGAAATCCAAAAAAACAGGTTCGGGAGTCGGTTACGCATGAGGAAGGATTAGCACCCTCATACGCTCAAAATTGGTACCACATGATTACTTTCGGGTCTTATTTTGTTAAAACTTTAAGAAACTCGAATAAAATTTAAAATACGATTTTTATTTTAGAAAGCTTTGTATAATTTCAAAGGAAGCCTTTTTAAGAAAACTCGCCCCCGCGTTTCGAATCTCTATAAGAACTGGAAATCGTGTCCAACAAGTTAGGGCATTATATTCTCGGAGTTTCAAAATTGGAGGATGTTTTGAGAAATTTTAAAGAGAATTATTCTATTGTTTGAATTATACGAAAATCAAACCCAACACATTAGGGCATGATGTTTCGAGGTCTTCACGCGAAAAGACGTTGCCTCGTTTCGTTTTAAAATCCTTTGTATATAGATATATAAAATTGAAGGACGTTTTGAAAGCTTTTGAAAAGGATATCCGATTTACATGAATTACGAAAATCACACTCAGCACGTTAGAGCGTGATTTTTCGAGGTTTTCACGTGAAAAGATATTGCCTCGTTTTGTTTTAAAATCATTTGTATATATATATAGATATATTTTGAGAACTTGAAAATTTCGTATTGAATTTAAAGTGCAATCCTCGGACATATGACTTGGAAAATTTGCATATAGAATACCCGTTTACTTCGATTTTCGCAAAGAATTAAAGTCGTGACCAACACATTAGGACACGACATTCTCGGAATCTCGAAGTTAACAGGCATAAAAAAACTTTGGAAAAGGATATTCGATTCGTGCGAGTTATACGAAAAATCATACCCAACACGTTAGGGCATGATTTTCCAAAGTTTAGGCACGAAAGAAATATTGCCTCGATTTTTGAAATGACTTTGAAAGCGAACGTATAAGTTTAAAATACAAATGAGCAATTAATAAGAGAAATTAAATACGAAGCAAGATAATAAGCAGATAAATAGTATGTAAAAATGAAAAATGTAGGTACGTAATAATTAAAATAAATGCAAATGTTGATGAGAAAGAAAAATGATGCAATCGAGATTGAAAACGGGATTTTTGGATACCGGGGGTAAAATGATAATTTTGGACTCTCGAGGGCAAAAATGGTAATTTGGAAAAATTTAGGGTTAAAAATGATATTTTAGATATTCATGGGTAAAACGGTAATTTTTGAAAAAAATCGGGATCAAAAATGGAGTTTTGAAACATTCGAGGGTAAAATGGTAATTTTGGCAGTGTCGGGTTAAAAATGGAATTTTGGAAGTTTGGGGGCAAAAATATAATTTTTGGAAGTTTTGGGGTCAAAAATGGAATTTTTGAAAATTCGAGGGCAAAATGTAATTTTTGAAAGTTTCAAGGTCAAAAAGGGAATTTTTAGAAGTTCAGGGTAAGAATGTAATTTTTGAAAGTTTCGAGGTTAAATATGTAATTTTAGAGAAGTTCGGGGGTCAAAATATAATTTCTGGATAGTTTAGGGACCTTCAGAGCAATAAAACCAAAAACAGGTGACACGTGGTAGCCCAAAGGTATCCTGAAGTCAAAGGACTAATTTGAAAATCATGAAAAAATTTTGGGCTAATTTTGTAATTAAATAGAAGTTGATTTAAGGATTAAATTAAAACAATTAAAAATAAGAGGGACTAAATGCATAACTAAACCAAAATAGTGACACGTGGTAGCCTTTGGTGCATTCAAATAGTCAAGGGATTAAATTGAAAAGCATTTAAAATTATTGGGCCAAATTAAAAATAATTAAAAGTACAAAAGGGACTAAATTGAAACAATTTAAAAATGCGGAAGGACCAAACGCGTAAATAGACCATTAATAAAAAACACGAGGATCTTAGGTCGGGTCAGATCGGGCTAGACATGGGTGGATATGGTAAAACGACGTCGTTTTGGGGTTGAAACTCAAAATTCTCTCTCAAACACCCTCTCCCTTCACCCACGCCGACCAAGCTCCAGCCGAGCCTTGGTCCGTCGACCAACCCGCGTCCACGGCCACGCGCCACCGCCGTGGACTCCTCACCGTGCTCCAATACCGCTCCTGCCCTCGCGTACGCTGTCCGAATCTCCTCCGACCGCCGTCTAGGTAAGGCAAAAGTCCTCATTCCCTTTCTTTTTCTTCTTTTCACTCTTTGTTTCCTTTTCTCCTTTTTTAAAAAAAACAACAAAACCCAGATCTGGCTTTGTATCCAGATCTGAGACTTTTAATCCCTTTCCTTTCTTTTTGTTTGTACATATTTTTTTTAAAAGGTTTGAAACCTTCATCTTTTAAATCTTCAACTTTAAAGGCTAAGTCTATTTCGTTTTTATTTGTTTCATTAGTTTTGTTTTAATGATAAAAAAGAGTCTTTGGTTCTTCCCGTTAATAACCTTTTTCCTTTGAAACAGTGAACGACGGACCTCCATTCGAGCATGGGTGGATGCGAGAAGGGCTCTGGCGTGGGGCGATAGACGGCGGCATCTGGCCAAGGAAGCATTTGCGTCCCTTCGACTTTCCTTTTTTGTTTTTAAACAATCATTTATTATTATTATTAATGGGTTTATTATTATCACCATATCTGCCATTAATATTATTAATAATATTATTAATATTAAAACAGTCTTTAATACCTATTAATATATTTAAACAAAACAATGAATGCCAACCAGGTATTAAACACATATATTAATGCGTACTTAGAATCTGATAAGCTTGGAATTTTGAAACTTGAATGGCAGTAAACAAACATTAAGAATACCTGATTGCCCTTTAATGCTTGAATGGCTTGATATTGAATTGAATCTTCTCTTTGCTGACTGTTTGATGTTTTCTCTCTACTATACTTTTCGAGAAATTAGTATATTGACTCTTGAGTGTATGAAAAAAACAAGTTTGTAACTGTATTGATTGCTCAAAAAGGGGTTCGTGTATTGATTGTTTTTCGAGAGGGGCTCGTAACCTTATACAAATGGTTTGAATCTGGTTTTATAACCAGATTTGCCATGATTCAATTTTGTTTTACATTACTAAATGCTTGTCTATTCTCCTTTTTTGCAGGTTCAGTGCAGTGGCAGTTGTAATAGTGGCAAGTTGCTGGTTGAAGAAGATGCAGTCTGGGCTGATGTGGCAGCGTACGATTGGCTGAAGTGGAGGCTGTCAGTGCAAGTGGCTGGGTTTCTGTTTGGGCTACTGTAATTCGAGGCACTTGGGCTAGCAAATTGGGTTTATTGTACTTCGATTTGGGCTAGCCAAATTTAGTCCAATTGGACTTGTAAACTTGGACTTGTAATTTGGACTTTATTTGTAAATGGACATTAAATTTACCATAATATTAAATTTAAATTAAATTCAAACTTAAATTAAATTTAAATCAAAAATAAATTTAAATTTAAAATAAACTTAATTTCAAAGCAAATTTAAAATGGTTTAGGCCTGGTCTAAATTAGGCTCCTACAATAATAATTAAATTCTATGTATGCACATTGAAGAAAAAAAGACAAAAAAAACAAAACAAATGAGATTAAAAATGGAGTTTCGAAGAGTTCGAGATGAAAACGTAATTTTTGAGGAATTTGGAGATCAAAATCGAAGTTTTTGGAAAATTGGGATCAAAATCAAACTTTAGGAAAATTTGAGGGAAAAATGATGATTTTTTGATGCTCGGGGTAAAATGATGATTTTTTGATGCTCGGGGTAAAATGATAATTTTTGGAAGCTCGAAGGTAAAAATGTAATTTTTGATAAGTTTAGGGGTAAAAATGTAATTTTTGAAAGTAAGAGGGTTAAAATGTGATTTTTGGAAGCATGGGGTAAAATTGTGATTTTTGGAAGTTTAAGGGCAAAAATGTAATTTTGAGAAGTTTAAGGGTCAAAATGTAATTTTTAGAAAGTTTAAGGGTCAAAATGTAATTTTTGAAAAGTTTGAGGGTCAAAATGTAATTTTTGAAACGTTTAAAGGTTAAAATGTAATTTTTAGAAAGTTTAGGGTTAAAGTGTAATTTTTGAAAAATTTGAGGGTAAAAAATGATTTTTAAAAGTTTAGGGACAAAATATAATTTTTGGAAAAGTTTTAGGGCCTTATAAATAGCCTTTATTCTAAAAAAAACCCTCAATTTAACACCATTCCAAAAAAAAACCTTTTCCTTCTTCAATAAAATGCTCTCAAGTCTATCTTGGCCGGACTTTCTCCGGCCGGTCGTTCAGTCATCGCCTCATTGTCAGCCGTCGCCATCCGTTGTAGTCCACAGTCGTGTATAGTGGTCGGAAGGTAAAAATTTTCTTTTTCATACTTTTTTCTCTTTTAAAACTTAGATCGGGCTCAGATCTGACAAGATCAAGCTCCGATCTTCAAAAAAAATCGAAGTTTGAAATTTTTTTTCCATGTTTTTGAATTTGTTCGTTCCTTTTTATTGTTTCTTTGGATTTGTTTCGATTTTTATTTTTTTTAAAAAAAAAATCAGTTTCAATTATTCATTCACTTTTTAAATCTGTCTTTGCCATTGTTTTTTCCTTTTTACTTTCGAAATCTGTTCTTTTTGTTTCAGGTTTGTCTTTTGAAGCACCCCCTCACGATCATGGACAAATCGGATGGGTTCTGTTCAACCTTGACGACGGTGGCTATAAATTCAGGTAAACCGTTCAACTGCTTTTTTATTATTTTTTAATATATATTTATTTATTAAATTTATATTTATTAATTATTATTTCTTAAAAAACATTTCATAATAAATGGTTATAAATGGTTATAATAATGGAATAAATTAATGGATTAATGTACATTAAAACGTTTTGCAATTTAATTAAATTTATATTTATTAATTATTATTTCTTTAAAAACGTTTCATAATAAATGGTCATAAAAGGTTATAATAATGGAATAAATTGGTGCATTAATGTATATTAAAATGTTTTGAAATTTATATAATAAACAAGCAGTAATAAATGTACTTTGAGAACACTGAAATTTGCTTGAATTTTTTGAACTATAATTTTTTGGCTTCGAATACTCTCTCCTTTTTGTATTAGAAAAGCTATCTGGTGATTTTGAATTGTTTTATACTGATTTTGAAATGTGCTGTATTGATTTCTCCCAAACTTGTGTAAAATTCAATTGATTTCAATTTCGACTTTATAGCCTAAAAATACAATCATTCTATTTCGTTTTTCTCAATTAAATACGAATCTTGTCTTCCCCTTTGCAGTGCAGACTTCAGCAGTGACAGTGGTGGCAGTCCAAGTTGAAGGGTGGTACTGGTACTGGTGTTGACGTGGCAGCACGTGAGTGGCTGGTAGCCACTTGTTACCATGCTTTGACTTAGGTTTAGAGTTTGGGCCATTTGGGCTTGATTTGGTGTTGGGTCATGTATTGGGCTTTTCGGGTTTGGGCTTAGGACTAATTTGTAAAAATAAATTTTGATTTGCAATTGGGCTCAAAACTTATAATATATATTGGACCTTGAATTTGTAATTTTGGGACATTATTAATTTAAATTTAGAATAATTTTAAATTTAAAAATAAGTTTAAACTTAAATTAAATTTAAATTTAAAATAAATTTAATCTTAAAATAAATTTAAAAAATGGGTTTAGTTTGGGCCCAGACAAATTAGGCTTCAACATTTTGTTTCTGAATTTTTGGTGTGGTTTGGTATTTCATAGTATATATGCAAATAAAATTCCTCTTCTACTTATGTAAGGTCTCTTGTCTCTTCGTAGAGATAAAACTATCCAATATGTACCTATTTGGATAGTTATATCTATTAAGAATGAACAAGATCTTTTTTTATATATTACTTGAATAATCATTGTTGGAGCCCAATTTTGATCGGGCTTGGACTTTTTGTTTTAATTTGGAGTTAAATTGATTTTAAATTTATTTAAATTTAAATTTATCTTAAATTTAAATTTAATTATTTAGATTTACTTTAAATTTAAATTTAAAATAAAATTAAAATACTAAACATTAAAAATTAAAAAGTCCAATTACAATACAAGCCCAACTACAAATGGGCCCGTTTTAACCCTTGACCCAATTACATTTTCAGCCCAAATAGGGGCCACTTGCACCAGCAGCACTCAACTCAGCAACCCCAAAGTCAAAATCAAATCTTCACCCCCACGTGCCTCTGCCGATTGCTGCCCACCAGCTCCATCCACCATGCCCTGCCATCACCATTGCCTAGAAGAACCTGCAACAAGCAAAGGAGATTAGAAAGGCATTTAATTGTAACAAACAAAATAGAATTATAGTGTAATTGGCTATAAAAGCCTATTCAAAGTTCATTGTAAGGGGTTACAAATTTTTCTTTCAAAAAAAGATCAATATAAAATACTACTTTGAAGACCAAAAACTGAAGCAATCAACAGCAGCAAAAATCAGAATATACATATTCGATAGTAGATCAGAATACTCAAGCACCAAAACCAATCAGGTACCATTTATTGCATGGCCATTGTTATTCACCACAGTTAAATCATATTCGGTTTCAATGCATGCATTAGGATGGGCATTTAATACCCACTGACATTCATTGTTCCGTCTTAAATATACCCATAAATATTAGTTGATATTCTGCCATTAATAACACTAATAATGATAGCAGTACTAAATAATATTGATAGTAATAAATGAAAGGTTTCATAATAAATATGATATTAATAATAATAAATAATAATAATGATAATAAAATAATAAAAAAGGGAATTCGAAAAGGTGGACTTATCTGCTTCCTCCGACCGTCATCTGGTCGCGCCACTGCCGTTCGCTGCAGTGAAGCCGCCATCGACCATGCAATATCTCGTCCTCATTCGAACCCTACATGAAATAAACATCAAATGAATCGATCTAAAAACCGAAATGAATATTTTTTTAAGAAGATGAACTTTAGTGTTTTAAAAATTTCCAGATCTGGTTTTCTAAAAGAAAAAGATGTTTTTTTTAAAAAAAAATGAGAAAAACCAAAAGGAAAGAAAAAGAAAACAAAAAAAAGGGAAGAAAAGAGAAGAAACCATACCTTGAACGGCGGCCGACGTTGAGCGCGTGTGACCGAGGACAGCATCGAAGCACGGTCGGGGGCGTGCGACGGCAGCGCGTGGTGGAAAAGCACATAGGACGGTGGCCGGGGCTGGTTTGGAAGGTGGTCGGACGTGGGTCACGGCGAGAGAAGTGACCGGCGTAGAAGGGCGAGGCTGGAGGTGTCGATCACGCACCCCCACGCGTGGCCCAGGCAGCCGCCGGAGCTTGGCCGAAAGGGGGATCGGACTTGAGCATTTGAGAGAAAAAAATAATGGGGGTGGGGGTGTTTTTTAAGAAAATGAAAAAATAAAAAAATTTAAAACTAAAATATTATATATATAGGACCCATTTGGCCCGACCCGCCTCAGGATCCGTGTATTTTTGCTTAATGGTCTAATTGCGTGTTCGGTCCTTCCGTATTTTTTATTTGTTTCAATTTAGTCCTTTTTGCATTTTTTAATTATTTGCAATTTTGCCCGCTAATTTTAATTGGCTTTCAATTTAGTCTTTTGACTGTTTGACTGCACCAGAGGCTGCCACGTGTCGTTTTTTTGGCCTATTTATGCATTTAGTCCTTTCTATTTTTAATTTATTTTAATTTAGTCCTTAAATTAACTTTTATTTAATTACAAAATTGGTCCGAAAATTTTTCAAGATTTTCAAATTAGTCCCTTGACTTCTGGATGCCTGTGGGGCTGCCACGTGTCACCTATTTTTGGTTTTATTACTCTGTAAGTCCCTAAATTGTCCAAAAATTACATTTTGACCTTAAAACTTTCTGAGAATTACATTTTGACCCCTAAATTTTTCTAAAATTATAATTTTTGACCCCAAAACTTTTCCAAAATCATATTTTGACCCCAAAATTTCCAAAAAAATCCCATTTTTAACCCCGATTTCACCAAAATCTACCATTTTGCCCCCGGGTATCCAAAAAGTCTTGTTTTAATCCCGATTGCTTCATTTCTTTAATAATATTTGCATTTAATCTTAATTGTTATGCCCCGTTCTTTGTGTTCGTTTTATTTTCACTTCGTGTAATTCGATACACATTATAAAAGTGCTCATTCATTGCGTATTTGTTTAAAAAATCGTTTTCACAAAATTTTAAAATCAAGGCAATATTCTTTAATTTCGCGTTTCGAAATCTTGCGCCTTAACTTACTAGGTGTAATTTTTCTTCAAACCGAAATAATCGAATACCCTAAATCAAGGCGATATTTCTTATCTTAGACTCCGAAAATTTACTCCTTAACTCACTAGGTGCAATCCTTTGTTAAATCGAAATAATCAAATATCCTTTTTTTCAAAAATAAAAAGGTTTTGCAAAGGAAAGCTCGTTATTTTTGGATCTCGAAATATTATGTCCTAACTTACTGAATGTATTTTTTTTCTTCCTCGATCACTTTAAAACAGCGAGACTTCCAAACGAAAAAAATTAATTTCTTTTAAAAAATAACTCATGCATTCTAGGATCGTATATTAAACTTTATTCGAGTTTTCAAGGTTTACAAATTAAAACCCGAAAATAATCAAAACGGTACCAATTTTGGGCGTATGAGGGTGCTAGCCCTTCTTCATACGTAACCGACTCCCGAACCTGTTTTCTGGATTTCGTAGACTGACATTTTTAACATTTTAAATGTTTTGTGGTGACCCAATCACACCCAAATAAAAGATTGGTGGCGACTCCCATTTTTCTCCTTTTTTCCAAATTTAAAATAATTTTTCGAAGCCTTCGTTTTCGAGGTGGTTTCGACAGCTTGGCGACTCCACTGGGGAATTTTTCAAAATAAACGAGAGTCAAGCCAAATTGATTATTTTCGGGTCTATTTTGAAAACTTTTAAAACTTCGATTTTATTTAACATGAGATCCTCGGCATTTTCGTGTGACATTATGCTAGTATAATTTTGCATCCATGTGCATTGTGTTGCTACCCTTTTAAGTGGGGGCGGGAAACTACTCCTTCGTGAGGTCTTCACCTCCGTGCAGGATAGTGGATCGCTTCCGGGATTACAAAGTACCCTTATTTTCGTGAAGTCTTCACTTCCGTGCAAACACATGGCAAATGCGTCCCCCTGAACCGAACTCATCCATATGAGCCTGTAATGGGTGAGGATCGAGGAATCTGTTGGTTTGGGTACCCATTCTTTAGAGCCTTAAACCACATGTAGTGAGCCGTAAGAATATGTCCTAGAAGGAGTTTACGTTCAACCTTTTTTAGCAGCCTTTCGATGCCAACTTTTGTATGTTCTATGATATACTTGTATATTGATATTAATGCGTTTCGCTAACTTGTTTATTTTGTCTCCTTTTGCACTGCATCGCATTATCATATAAAAGGAAGGTATAGACGCAAATTCAGTTACCGATAAGAGAATTAATTATGGAAAACAAGTACCTTGATAGAGTGGAGGATAACATGGTCGTGTGAATGTGGTCGGAGGAGACTCAGCGCAAAAAAGGAGATAGTCTAGTGGAAGGGTACGACTTAGAGCTTTGGGATTATACCAGAATCAGCACGGCTCAAAACAATGTACAAGAGTTGAAAGAGATATGGGATAGTTGGGATGACAATATGAAACAGACTTTCTACCAAGAATATGGCGATTTGTCGTATCTGCTCGAGGTTAAGGTCGATAAATTTCTCTTCCGAGCATTGACACAGAATTGGAACCTAACTTACGGTTGCTTCACCTTCGGGAATGTAGACATGACACTGACCATAGAAGAATACACCATTTTACTTCGTTGCCCGAAAATCTCAGTAGATAAGGACTACTCCAGAGCACTGAATCTCCCAACTATTGTTCAAAAGGTTGATGAACATTACCGGCATGAGTGAACAATGGGTAGCAGCTCGGGTTAAGGTCAAGGGAGATAATAAATGCATTACGTGGAAAAGTCTGCGAGATTTGATATCAGCCCATCTGGATGCCAATAAGAAGATTGATATCCTAGCCCTAAGTATCTACGGTTTGGTCATTTTTCCAAAAGCTTTAGGGCATATAGAAGATGCGGTGATAGACCTGTTCGATCGATTGAGCAAAATGGTTACACCTGTCCCAGCTATACTTGCTGAAACCTTCAGATCATTAAGTGCGTGTAGAAAAGAAGGAGAGGGTCGATTTATTGCCTGTGCACAACTGTTAATGGTATGGTTTCACAGTCATTTCTGGAAAACAAAGAAGGTCTCCTATCAGTATTTGTCTAAAGATTATTCTCCGTTGAAAGACTTCGTGGCCACACAAAGATAAGAGATTTTCTCAGAAGAGAAATGGATGGTCATACTCCAAAGTCTTAAAGATGAGGACATTGAATGGCGAGCACCATGGTTTGTTCCAGATGAGATTTTGTACCGATGTGGGGACTTCGATTGGGTCCCATTGGCAGGAATTTGGGGAGCAACAGGATACGCCCCTTTGCTAGTTGCAAGGCAATATAGATCAAGACAGTTCATACCAGCAACTCAAGGGTTAGCCCAGTGTGAATTTACGTATCGAGGGGACAATAACAAGAAAAGGGTTCGAGAAATTTCAAACGCATGGAACCAAGTCCGAAGAATGAAAGCATTCGGCGCCAATCCCATGACGACTGCAGAATATGATTGGTGGAGGAATAGAAGGGTCAACGATAATGTTCCCGTACCAAATCCTGAGGTTGTCCGCCCAATCGAAGAACACTTGCAAGTTGTCCCAACGGAACTTGAAATAGTTAAACAAGACTTCGAAAGGAAGAATGCGGAGATGGAAAAAATGATAGAAAAGCTGGAATAAGAAAAAGTGCTTTTAGGGTTGGATGTTGATGTTCAAAAGCTAGAGACAGAAAAATTGAGAAAAGGTAAGAACAAGGCTGAAGAGGACCTCAGTAGCTTAAAGAAAGATTATAAAAAGCTCCGTTTGTCTATGAGGACTACTAGTTTAGGAAAGACCTCAGAACAGTGGCAATAAGAATTTCGCGAAGAAAAGAATAAGACAAGTCACTGGATGAATAAGTTCCAAGACGCCCAGGTACAAGAAAATGCCATAAAGAGTGGCCTTCTAGAAAGTCAAGCCGAGGCGGCCGAATTAAAAGCCCACGTACGAGAATTAGAAGAATCTCTACGTCAGCATCGTAGTCGAAACTGATTGATGGAGTTGAAGGCAAATCGAGTCGAGATTGAGAGACTGAATAAGAGGGTAGAAAAACTAGAAGCCTCTTTACAGAATAGTGAAATACAGACCGAGATTCTGGAGAGGACGTTGGAAACAAGCGATTGGCACCTCCAGCAGGCTCAGAAAGAAGTCAGCGAGAGAGATCATGTTATGGATGAAGCCCTAAATAAGATTCGTGAGGTAGCCAAACATGTGCAAGAACTGGCATCAGAAGCAGAAGAGTTGGGTATACAGTATGAGACGAAGACAAAACGAGGTCAAAAGTTAGTAGAACTCCTCAAGAAAGTAAAGGCTCTGAGCATCAAGGCAAAACCATTTATGTAATTTACTTTATGTAAAGGAACTTGTTGTCTGAACAAAATTTTCTAAATGGAAAGTGAATTATAAGTTAATATCTTTCTTTTGCATTCATTCATTCATTCATTTGCATCACATGATTATATTTTAAACACAGTAAATCTCATTAAATGGAATTTGAAACAGTTAAAATCGAAAAAATAGAGAAACCACACCCTTACGGTACTCGATGAGCCATGGATCAGAGAATAGAAAGACTGGAGCAAATGCAAAAAGAAATACAAGAGCAGATGCAAGCTCAGCTACAAGACCAGCTAGAGAAAGTACAAAGGGATATGAGAGATCAGATAATCGAATCTCAAAGTAATATAATTAATTAGTTAATCTAGCTATTGCGAGATTCAGATAAAGGGAAAGGTCCCGCTGAAGGCCCGAGAGAGGAAAATGAGGATCCTTAATATCCTCCCGGCTTTACACCCATACACCATCAAGTCCCGCTAGAAACAAACCCGCGAGAATCACCCATTCTCATTCGGGCGCAACCACAGCCCATTGGCGCATCAAGCCAAACTAATTACCAAGTTGGATCAGGATCAAACCCGGGTGAAACCGCTGCGAATCTCGTCAACCCCGACCTCGACGATACAATGGAGGCAGAAAGAACCAAAATGGAAGTATCTAAACAAATAGAAGAAAGGTACAAATGGTTGGAAGACAAGGTTAGAGCAATGGAGGGGATTGATGCCTATAGTGAAATCGATGCTAAAGAACTAAGTTTGGTTCCAGACCTAGTGTTACCCCCGAAATTCAAGATGCCTGAATTTGAAAAATACAATGGGGCAAGCTGCCCGGAAGCCCACATTACGATGTTCTGTCAGAAGATGACAGGATACGTCCACAATGAAAAATTACTAATCCACTGTTTTCAAGATAGTTTAGTTGGATCCGCTGCAAAATGGTACAACCAACTAAGCCGCACAAAGATCAATTCCTGGAAGGACTTGGCCCAAGCTTTTATGAAGCAATACGGCCATGTTACTGATATCACTCCAGACAGAATTACCTTGCAAGACATGGAGAAGAAACCGAGCGAAAGCTTCCGATAATATGCCCAGCGTTGGAGAGATGTAGCTACCCAAGTACAACCGCCCTTGACAGAAAAAGAGACAACGATGCTTTTTGTCCACACGCTAAAGGCACCGTATCTCGATCGCCTGGTGGGTAATACTACAAGAAGTTTTTCGGATGTAGTGATGTCAGGAGAAATGATTGAGATTGCGATTAAAAACGGAAAAATCGACGCAGGAGATAGTGGAAAAAGGGCAGCACCCAAGAGAAAGGAAGCCGGGGTGAATAATGTAAGCACATATAGACCAAATTATGCGAAATCAATTACGATGACGCAATCAAAACCTCCCTCTAACAATTATCAAAGTTTACCAAGGTCAAAATCAAACTGAAAAAAGAATACCGAGAAGATTTAGTTCGCTCCAATTCCCGTTACATACAAAGACCTCTATCAGCAGTTATATGATCAACACGTGATAGCCCTTACATCACAGAGCCCGTATCACCTCCGTTTCCGAAGTGGTATGATGCCAACGCCCAATGTGAATTCCATGGAGGAGTAATTGGGCATTCCATCGAAAATTGTTTCACCTTCAAAAAATTGGTAGAAAAATTAATTAAGATGAAGAAAATAAGATTCGATGAGCCATCGAGACCTAATGTGGCCGGTAACCCTTTACCCGTCCATTCTGATCAAGGGGTAAATGCGATTACGGGTATAAAAGGAAAAGGTTAAAGCTCACATTGAAGAGGTCAGATCTTTCATGAGATGGGTATGGCGTCAGCTGGTGGCTAGAGGAATGATCGTACAGCACGACGGAAAGATGATAATGACCAAGAACCATTGTGATTTCCACAACGCTGAAAGTCATGAGATTCAGCATTGTACGGAGTTCAAGATTCTAGTACAAGATTTGATTGACCGCAAGGAATTGGAGTTTTTCGAAGAGGGAGAAGAGATGGGGGATATTTGCTCCTCTGAAGAAAAAAGGGCACATGAGGCTGATCGCCCGATAATAATTATCTCTACATCTAGGGGAGTTGAGATGAGAAGACAAGAGACACCATGTGTTATCATAAGGAAACCTACACCATTTCCTTATGAAAACAGCAAAAGAGTTCCCTGGAACTACGGGTGCAACATTGTAGCACCCAAGGATGAGCAGCTGCAAAATGTGAACCTGGTCACACGTAGCGGCAAAACTTATAACTTGGAAGAGAAAGCAGCTGCCAAAGGGAAAGCTATAGCGGTTGAACCCGAAAAGGTGACTGACAAGTTGGAATCGATAAATGAGCCGGTGGCAGAAAGAGAAGCACAAGAGTTCCTGAAATTCTTGAAATACAGCAAATACAGCGTAGTTGAGCAGTTACATAAGTAACCCACGCGCATATCGATTTTGGCGTTACTGCTAAGTTCAGAGGCATACCGTAACGCATTAATGAAGGCGCTCAACGAGACTTATGTGACACAAGATATATCTGTATGCAAGCTTGATCGACTGCTAACAACATTAGCGCTGATAATTTCATTTTCTTCAGCGATGACGAAATCCCAACCGGAGGTATGGGGTCGACCAAGGCCCTGCATATTACTACTCGCTGTAAAGGGTACACTCTACCCGGGGTGCTTATCGACAACGGCTCAGCTTTAAACGTTCTACCGTTAGCCACTCTCGAGAGACTACCCATCGATAGCTCCCACATGAGGACGTGCCACAACATAGTCAGAGCTTTTGATGGAACTGAAAGAAAAGTAATGGGCAGGATTAAGTACCATTACAAATAGGCCCAAATATTTACGAGGTTGATTTTTTGGTAATGGATATCAAGCCTTCCTACAATTGCTTATTAGGAAGACCTTGGATTCACGCAGCGGGGGCAGTACCGTCCTCACTACACCAGAAGCTCAAGCTGGTAACCGACGGAAGGTTGGTAACAATCAATGCCGAGGAGGATATTGTTGCGTCCGTAACAAATGATGCCCCGTATATAGACAAAGATGAGGAGGCAGTAGAATGCTCTTTCCGTTCGTTGGAATTCGTTAATGCCACATTTATCGGAGAGGGAAGTAAAATTCCTGAACCTAAATTATCGCGAACAACGAAGATGGGGTTGCGATTAACGATTGGAAAAAGAGCATTGCCAGGAAAAGGGCTCGAGAAATATCTCCAGGGAATAGTTAGCGCGCCGCCGCCATTTGGAAAATGGGACCGTTTCGGGCTGGGATATAAGCCAGACATGAAAGAAAGGAAGAAAGAAATAGAAAGAAAAAGAGAGACAAGAAGAGCACGACAAGCCGGGGAAGAAATCAGTTGGAAACCGATGACTTTCCCTCATATTTCTAAAACTTTCGTTTCTGGTGGGCTAAGGCTTGAGAAGGAAAAAGTGGCCAAACTTGTGATGGAACTGGACATAAATGCTATTTCCGATGAAGCTGAGGAAAGGAGTTCGCTTCGAATCTGTCCGTATGCACTTGGGAGTAATTTGGACAATTGGGTAGAAGAGGAGCTCCCCGTAGCTTTTAAGAACATTCCAAAGTAATACCCGTTACACCTCTATCATTCTATGCCCGAGAATGATAGAAATCTTTTGTAAAAGGGCTTTTGAGTTTTTTATCCATTATCTTAAATGAAGATACATTTTGACAACTATCTCTTTATTCTTTTCCTTTCAAATCCCAAAATAAATTACTTACAGTAACACATAAAAATAAATAAATCATTCTTGAGTACATACACCCATAATCATATCACACAGTCATTCTTTAATTTATTTTGTTCATTAGCCCATTCTCATTCTTTACAGATCTTGGGATATCAGTAATACGAGTGACACTGACTCCGAACCTCATTTCGAGCAAGATATGTGTCTTGAAGGATCTCAGGACTTCGAAAATGACCAGGATTGTAATATATTTCCTGAATTGCAACGAATAATGGAACAGGAGGAAAAGAAAATCTTGCCCCACAAAGAGGTAGGGGAAACAGTAAGCATAGGGGACGAGGAAGAGAAGAAAGAAGTAAGAATCGGGACCAGCATCTCAGTAAAAACACGAGGAGATCTTATTGAGCTACTAAGAGAATTCAAAGATGTCTTCGCCTGGTCCTACCAAGACATGCCTGGGCTAAACACCGACATCGTGGTCCACAAGCTCCCAATAAAGGAAGAATGCAAACCCGTTCAACAAAAGCTTCACAGAATGCGACCTGATGTGTTGCTTAAAAAAAAAGAAGAGGTCTGAAAACAGTTCGATGCGGGTTTCCTCCGAGTAGTTGAATATTCGGAATGGGTCGCCAATATAGTTCCTGTCCTCAAGAAAGATGGTAAAGTACGTATGTGCGTAGACTACCGAGATTTGAATAGGGCTAGCCCAAAAGATAACTTTCCGCTGCCACACATCGACACTCTAGTAGATAATATAGCGGGGCATGCCTTTTTCTCCTTCATGGATGGTTTCTCCGGATATAACCAAATAAAGATAGACCCTGAAGACATGGCGAAAACCACCTTTGTCACAATGTGGGGAACATTTTGTTATAAGGTGATGCCGTTTGGACTTAAAAATGCTGGAGCAACATATCAAAGAGCCATGGTGACATTGTTTCATGATATGATGCACAAAGAAATTGAGGTCTACGTCGACGACATGATTGCAAAGTCTCGAACAGAGGAAGAACATGTGAACGTCCTGAGGAAATTATTCATGAGATTGAGAAAGTTCCAGCTAAAATTGAACCCTGCCAAGTGCACTTTTGGAGCTACATCGAGAAAACTGTTGGGTTTTATGGTCAGCCAAAAGGGAATCGAGATAGACCCAGACAAGGTTAAAGCCATACAAGAGTTACCCCCGCCTCGTACGCAAAAAGAGGTTCGAGGTTTTCTTGGGAGATTGAATTATATCGCTCGGTTTATCTCGCAGTTAATAGAGAAGTGTGACCCAATATTTCGCCTTCTTAGAAAGCATAACCTAGGCGTTTGGGATGATCAGTGCCAAAGAACCTTTGATAAAGTTAAGCAGTATTTGTCTGATGCTCCGGTACTAGTACTTCCGAATCCCAACAAACCGTTAATCTTGTACTTAACAGTTTTTGAGAATTCTATGGGATGTGTCTTGGGCCAACACGATGAAACGGGAAGGAAAGAAAGAGCCATATACTATCTCAGTAAGAAATTTACTGACTGTGAAACAAGATACTCTCCGATAGAAAAATTATGCTGTGCACTGGTTTGGACTACCCGAAGGTTGCGATAATACTTGCTATACCACACGACATGGTTAATCTCGAAACTAGATCCTCTAAAGTACATGATGGAGTCAACTGCGCTAAATGGGAGGATGACTAGATGGCAGATCCTGTTGTCAGAATTTGATATAGTTTATGTAAGCCAAAAAGCAATTAAAGGAAGTGCAATTGCAGACTTCCTAGCCAGTAGGGCTTTGGAGGACTATGAGCCGATAAATTTTGACTTTCCAAATGAGGATCTGATGAATGTCGTAAATACCGAAGAGGAGACTACGACCGAGCATTCGTGGCGATTGAATTTCGATGGCGCTTCAAACGCTATGGGTAATGGGATCAGTGCAGTTTTAGTGTCACCAGAAGGAGACCATTATCCCTTCACCAGTAGGCTTGACTTTGATTGCACAAACAATATGGCAGAATATGAAGCATGTATCATGGGCGTCCAAGCAGCCATAGATCGAGGGATCAAAGTCTTAAAAATCTATGGGGATTCGGCATTGGTAATTTACCAGCTCAAAGGAGAATGGGAGACAAGAGACTCCAAATTAATTGAATATCGGAATATGGTCCTCGAACTGATCAAAGAATTTGACGAGGTCACGTTCAGATACCTCCCACGCGAGGAAAACCAAATGGCTAATGCTTTGGCCACTTTAGCTTCGATGATAAAAGTGAATAGGCCAGAGGATATGAAACCCATTCAAATGAGCATTTACGAAACCCCAACCCATTACTGTAACATCGAGGAAGAAGGAAAAGAGGGGCATCCTTGGTACCAGGACATTCTCCAATATGTGAAGGACCGAAAATACCCCGAGGGAGCTACTGATAATGACAAAAAGACATTGAGAAGGCTCGCAAACGAGTACGTCCTAGATGGAGAGGTCCTGTATAAGAGAAGAAAGGATCAGGTGTTATTAAGATGTGTGGACTCAATCGAGGCTAAAAAGATCTTAGAAGAAGTCCATGAAGGGATTTGTGGAACACACGCGAATGGATTCAAAATGGCAAGGCAGATCATGAGATTTGGGTACTACTGGTCGACTATGGAGACTGATTGTATCAACTATACTAAGAAATGCCACAAATGCCAGATCTATGGGGACAAGATCCATGTGCCTCCCTCACCCCTACACGTCATGACATCCCCGTGGCCTTTTTCTATGTGGGGTATGGATGTTATTGGACCAATTTCACCAAAGGCCTTTAATGGACATAGATTCATTTTTGTGGTTATCGACTACTTCACCAAGTGGGTAGAAGCTGCCTCTTATGCTAATGTTACAAAGTCCACGGTCAGCAAGTTCTTGCAAAAAGAGATCATATGTCGATATGGGATGCCAGAAAAGATCATATCAGACAATGCATTAAACTTGAACAACAGCACGATATCGGAGGTCTGTGAGCAATTCAAGATCAGACACCATAATTTGTCCCCATATCGCCCTAAGATGAATGGAGCAGTAGAAGCAACGAATAAAAACATCAAGAAGATTGTCACAAAAATGACAGAAACCTATAGAGATTGGCATGAAAAACTACCTTTTGCCCTTCTTGCTTATAGGACTTCTGTTAGAACGTCTACTGGGGCAACACCGTTCTCACTTGTATACGGAATGGAGGCTGTTTTACCCATCGAGGTAGAGATTCCCTCTCTCCGAGTCTTATCAGAGCTGAATTTGGATGAAGCGGAATGGGTCCAAGCCAGATATGATCAGTTAAATTTGATTGAAGAGAGGAGATTAAAGACCATCCGTCATGGTCAAATGTACCAAAAACGGATTATGCGCGCTTACAACAAGAAGGTTCGCCCAAGAGAATTCCATGAGGGAGATCTGGTCTTGAAAAAGATACTTCCGATACATAAAGACTCGCGAGGAAAATGGATGCCTAATTGGGAGGGGCCATATGTGGTGAAGAAAGCCTTCTCTGGAGGAGCCTTAATCTTGACTGAAATGGATGGCAAAGAGCTATACAACCCGGTGAATTCAGACTCGGTGAAGAAATATTACACGTAAAAAAAAATCGGAGAGGTCAGGATGAAAACCCAGGGAAGGGCATCCTAAAACTAAAGGGATTTTGAGTTGAAAACTCGAAAAGAGCAACTCAAATGCATAACAAGGACAAACCAATTGCTCCCTCAAAAATGGCAAAATGGAAATATTTGACATCTTGGGGCATCGACGAAGTAATTCCGAGACCTCCAGAAACACGTCAAGTAAAAGATGATCTTTGGATCAAGGAAGCTCATATCTGATATCTAAGTCTAATACTGTTCTTGTATCATTGTTTGTTCTTTATAATATCATAGCCAATAAATCTCCAAATTTGATCCCATTCTTTTCCATATTGTCCAAGTATTTTCATATTAAGATGATGGATAAAAGGTCATAAAAGGAAACAAGGATTCGCGAGCATTACTTTAGGAATTTCCTAAAAGACACGAGAAGCCTAAGCAACTGCCAGTTAAAAGAGCTAAAATATGAGAGAAGCAATTCAAATGTCGAATTTGCCAAGATGGATTCAAGGAAACGTCAAGGGATGGCTTCAAAATAGAAAAGACTAATCTTTGAAAAATTCAAACATTAAATCATACACATTCATTCTAGGTTAAGAGCATTCTAACTCATTTCCAAGCATAACATCTTAAACATACCTGGCCTACATAGAGGACCATTTGTGCATTTTCTACAGGTCTCAGCGTCATAGGATGCACGATGAAAAAGCTAAGACCGCGATAGAGGATCCCGCATCACGGCGACTCGAAAGGAAAAGTTCCAAGTTCCAACAAATAACCTAGCATTTTACGAACATAAAGAGTCGAATCCACGACGATGGACCTCCCACCTAGAAGTCAAGATGAATCAGACCAAACAAGATCATTTCCAATCCGCTTGAAATTGAAGTAGAGTGGATAACAAGTCTTCATCTCTGAAATTGAAGTAGGAGCAAAGATCTTTTCCTGACTGCTCGAAATTGAAGTAGAGTTGGATAACACATCTTTATCTCTGAAATTGAAGTAAGAGCAACGTCATCCCCTTGAAATTGAAGTAGAGTGGATAACACGTCTTTATCTTTGAAAATGAAGTAAGAGCAACGTCATCCCCTTGAAATTGAAGTAGAGTGGATAACACGTCTTTATCTCTGAAATTGAAGTAAGAGCAACGTCATCCTCTTGAAATTGAAGTAGAGTGGATAACACGTCTTTATCTCTAAAATTGAAGTAAGAGCAACGTCATCCTCTTGAAATTGAAGTAGAGTGGATAACACGTCTTTATCTCTGAAATTGAAGTAAGAGCAACGTCATCCTTTTGAAATTGAAGTAGAGTGGATAACACGTCTTTATCTCTGAAATTGAAGTAAGAGCAATGTCATCCCCTTGAAATTGAAGTAGAGTGGATAACACGTCTTTATCTCTGAAATTGAAGTAAGAGCAATGTCATCCCCTTGAAATTGAAGCAGAGTGGATAACACGTCTTTATCTCTGAAATTGAAGTAAGAGCAACGTCATCCCTTTGAAATTGAAGTAAAGCTGGATAACAAGCCTTCGTCCTTCTGAAATTGAAGTAAGAGTAAGACGAAGCATCAACGTCATTTTCCTATCCTCTTGAAATTGAAGTAAAGCTGGAAAACAGGCCTTCGTCCTTCTGAAATTGAAGTAAGAGTAAGACGAAGCATCAACGTCATTTTCCTATCCTCTTGAAATTGAAGTAAAGCTGGATAACAAGCCTTCGTCCTTCTGAAATTGAAGTAAGAGTAAAATGAAGCATCAAACCTACTTTTGAGAACGCAGCAAGTCAGATAGCAGACCCTATTTTGCCCGCAGTCGCAGTAGACTGAGGTAAAGCCGCGAGTCAAGCGCTGTCAATGTGAAGTGGTCAACGATGGAGTCGAGATTCAGCGAAACTTGACGAAATTGGGCCTCCTTTTTAATCTTTGCTCCGTTCTTGTTACACAACAACGAGCAAAGAGGGGCAGCTGTTGGAGCCCAATTTTGACCGGGCTTGGACTTTTTGTTTTAATTTAGAGTTAAATTGATTTTAAATTTATTTAAATTTAAATTTAATTATTTAGATTTACTTTAAATTTAAATTTAAAATAAAATTAAAATACTAAACATTAAAAATTAAAAAGTCCAATTACAATACAAGTCCAACTACAAATGGGCCCATTTTAACCCTTGACCCAATTACATTTTCAGCCCAAATAGGGGCCACTTGCACCAGCAGCACTCAACTCAGCAACCCCAAAATCAAAATCAAATCTTCACCCCCACGTGCCTCTGCCGATTGCTGCCCACCAGCTCCATCCACCATGCCCTGCCATCACCATTGCCTAGAAGAACCTGCAACAAGCAAAGGAGATTAGAAAGGCATTTAATTGTAACAAACAAAATAGAATTATAGTGCAATTGGCTATAAAAGCCTATTCAAAGTTCATTGTAAGGGGTTACAAATAATGGGGGTGGGGGTGTTTTTTAAGAAAATGAAAAAATAAAAAAATTTAAAACTAAAATATTATATATATAGGACCCATTTGGCCCGACCCGGTCCAGCCCGACCCGCCTCAAGATCCGCGTGTTTTTGCTTAATGGTCTAATTGCGTGTTCGGTCCTTCCGTATTTTTTATTTGTTTCAATTTAGTCCTTTTTGCATTTTTTAATTATTTGCAATTTTGCCCGTTAATTTTAATTGGCTTTCAATTTAGTCCTTTGACTGTTTGATTGCACCAGAGGCTGCCACGTGTCGTTTTTGGCCTATTTATGCATTTAGTCCTTTCTATTTTTAATTTATTTTAATTTAGTCCTTAAATTAACTTTTATTTAATTACAAAATTGGTCCAAAAATTTTTCAAGATTTTCAAATTAGTCCCTTGACTTCTGGATGCTTGTGGGGGGGCCTCGTGTCACCTATTTTTGGTTTTATTGCTCTGTAAGTCCCTAAATTATCTAGAAATTACATTTTGACCCTAAAACTTTTTGAAAATTACATTTTGACCCTAAACTTTTCCAAAATCATATTTTGACCCCAAAATTTCAAAAAAAATCCCATTTCTAACCCCGATTTCACTAAAATTACCATTTTACCCTCAAACTTCCCTAAATCCTATTTTTAACCCCGATTTCACCAAAATCTACCATTTTGCCCCCGAGTATCCAAAAAGTCTTGTTTTAATCCCGATTGCTTCATTTCTTTAATAATATTTGCATTTAATCTTAATTGTTATGCCCCATTCTTTGTGTTCGTTTTATTTTCACTTCGTGTAATTCGATACACATTATAAAATTGCTCATTCATTGCGTATTTGTTTAAAAAATCATTTTCACAAAATTTTAAAATCAAGGCAATATTCTTTAATTTCGCGTTTCGAAATCTTGCGCCTTAACTTACTAGGTGTAATTTTTCTTCAAACCGAAATAATCGAATACCCTTAATCAAGGCGATATTTCTTATCTTCGACTCCGAAAATTTTCTCCTAAACTCACTAGGTGCAATCCTTCGTTAAATCGAAATAATCAAATATCCTTTTTTTCAAAAATAAAAAGGTTTTGCAAAGGAAAGCTCGTTATTTTTGGATCTCGAAATATTATGTCCTAACTTACTGGATGTAATTTTTTTCTTCCTCGATCACTTTAAAATAGCGAGACTTCCAAACGAAAAAAATTAATTTCTTTTAAAAAATAACTCATGCATTCGAGGATCATATTTTAAACTTTATTCGAGTTTTCAAGGTTTACAAATTAAAACCCGAAAATAATCAAAACGGTACCAATTTTGGGCGTATGAGGGTGCTAACCCTTCTTCATACGTAACCGACTCCCGAACCTGTTTTCTGGATTTCGTAGACTGACATTTTTAACATTTTAAACGTTTTGTGGTGACCCAATCACACCCAAATAAAAGATTGGTGGCGACTCCCATTTTTCTCCTTTTTTCCAAATTTAAAATTATTTTTCGAAGCCTTCGTTTTCGAGGTGGTTTCGACAATCATAATTGTTTTTTTGTTAATAATCAAGCAACATATGTAGCTTTTATTATTTAAGATCCATAACTAATCACTATAAATAATGACTACTCTTAGTTAATAATCAAGTGACATAACTTTTGAGTCACTTTTAGCTTTTAATTTACAAATGTTCCAACAATCACTTTAAAAGAACAATTATTAGTTAAAATTATTATTGTTCAAAACAACCATTGTTTAAAATAATTGTCATTTGAGAACATCTCTTTTTGAAAATAACTAAAATTCGGAACAACTTTGTTTTTACAATAATAGCATTTCAAAAATAATTATGTTTAGAACAACCATTGTTTGGAATAACTTCTATTTTAAATATTGTGTTTTTCGGAAAAGCCATTATTAAGAATAAGCTCTTCCAAAAAAAATATCACCGTAAAATAACTCTTATTTAGAAAAAAACTTTACATGGAAACAATTCACATTTGAAACGAGGCAAAATAATTCTTTTTCAAGAATAGCCCTTGTTTTACATTTCAAAAGACGTTTAATGGGAATTGTTTCAAAAAGTACTACTTAATAAAAGTAGAATAAGTGGAAGTAACTCCGAAATATGAAAATTTATTAGGCTCGTTTGTCGAACTGTTGTAGTACACAGTTTTTCGATTCAAGTAAAGCCTCATTTGTCGAGGGATCAACCTTTTCAATCCTTTAAACTCAGTGAAACAATACTTCCACAAACACTAATGCCAATCGAAATTTACATTAAGATAGGACTTGAAATTTGTTATTTTAATTTACTACCGAACTGGAGTGCAAGTGATATCAAAATTGAAATCCTTATTTTAAATATAAAAAATGAAAAGAACACAACTTTTATAAATTATTTTATGTAGATAAAATGAAAGAACGGATAATAAACCTTAATTTATTACTTCTTATCAATTAATGAATTTTTTTTATATTTTTTTGAATTTATTTAAAATTTTTAAATTGTTTTATGATCCTTTTCAAGCATAGAAAGGTACATAAATGTGTAATTATTGATAATTATTTTTTATTAAGAATAAATTTATTATTATGTTAATTTAAAACGTGACATTTTTGTTATTTAATTAACATTAGTTAATGAAAAAATTTAAGAATAGGTGAAGTTGACAAGTTAAATAATTATTTTATAATTTTTTATAATTTCTTTATAAAAGTTAACTATTTATAGATAGAAAACGAATAAGTTAAACAATTATTTTATAATTTCTTTTAAAAAGTTAAATAATTATGTTATAACTTTTTATTATTTAATTTCGATGGGTTTTTTACCATTAGGTGATTGACGCGGTTTAAAAAAAAAATCGGTTATTAGTTAAATTTTTGCAATTTTGTTGACCTAGTCATAAGAAAAAAACATAAAAATCTACATAGACGTGACCTAAATTGGTTCTAAGAAAATTTTTCATTATATCTTTTAAATTTTAAATTTTAAAATATTTTATGAGTCCTTGAAAATTTTTAAAAATTTTAATTAAATTTTCTAAAAGTTTTAAAAATTTCAAGTAAATTTCTAAAAATTTTAAAAGCTCTCATTAACCTTCTTAAAAATTTTAACTAAATTTCCCAAAATTTTTGAAAATTTTTCTTAAGCCCCTAATTTTTTTACAATTTGATTAAACCATTATTATTATTATTATTATTATTATTAAATATTGGAAATTAAACTATATGTAGAGCTTTTACCTAAAGCATTTTTAAGTGTAGTATAAACACTATGTACTGCTAGATTATGGTCGAATGTTTCGAGATTGGAAGGTTTCATTAACTCAATAATGGTGGACAATTTAGGTGAAGAAGAAAGATGATATATTTTCTCTTTATTTTCACCAAATTCTCACTTTTATACTTGATTTAATGTTTGATTAACTTTAGTTAATTATGGTTTAATTATAATTACTCTTAAGTTTACTTATTTAATCAAATACCATCATGCCATCTGTCGAAACCACCTCGAAAGCGAAAGTTTCGAAAAAATTTATTTTAGAATTTGGAAAATAAGGAGTAAAATGGGAGTCGCCACCAATATTTTATTTGGGTGTGATTGGATCACCACAAAACGTTTAAAAACGTTAAAACGTCGGTCTACGAAATCCAGAAGAATAGGCTCGGGAGTCGGTTACGCACAAGGAAGGATTAGCACCCTCGTCGCCCAGAATTGGTACCACATGATCATTTTCGGGTCTTATTTTATAAAAACAATGAAAACTCGAGTTTAAAATACGATGTTCGTTTTGAAAGGCTCTGTGTAATTTTAAAGGAGACCCTTTTTTAAGAAGAACTCGTCCCCGCATTTCGTTCCTCTTATGAGAACTAGGAAGCGTGTCCAACACATTAGGACACTACATTCTCGGAGTATCGAAATCAGAGGACGTTTAGGGAACTTTTTGAAGAGAGCATTTGATCGCGTGATTTGTACGAAAATTATACCTATCACATTAAGGCACGATTTTCGAGGTTTCCCCGCGAAGGAACATCATCTCATTACTTAAAAATTTGGATATGGATAGGGGTGTGTTAAAAACTTTTTAAGGGGGATATTTCTTTCGTACGAATTACGAAAATCATACCCCGCACGTTAGGGCACAATTTTCGAAGTTCTCACACGAAATAATATTGCCTTATTTTTGTCATAAAAGTTCTTCGTATATATTTTTGAGAACTTGAAAATTTCGTATGAAGGTTAAAATGCAATCCTCGAACACATGATTTGAAGAATTAAAAGGAATACTCGTTCACTTCGATTTTCACGAAGACTTGAAGTCGCGACCAACACGTTAGGACACGACATTCTCGGAGCCTCAAAGTGAACGAACGTAAAAACTTGAAAAGGATATTCGGTTCGCACGAATTATACGAATAAATCGCACCCGACACGTTAGGGCGTGATTTTTCGAAGTTGCGCTAGAACCGGACATTGCCTCGATTTTTGAAGTAATTTATAAATGAAAGTGTATTTTTAAAATACATGAGTAGCAATTGATAATAGAAATTAGATACGAAGTATAAGTAGATAAATAATGTGCGGACATATAAAATATAGGTGCAAATAAATGCAAATATTGATAAATGATGAAATCGGGGTGAAAAACGGGACTTATGGATACCCGGGGGGGAAATGGTAATTTTGGTGTAATCGGGGTTAAAAATGGAATTTTAAAAGATTTGGGGGTAAAACGGTAATTTTTGGTGAAATCGGGGTTAAAAATGGAATTTTAGAAGTTTTGGGGGTAAATGGTAATTTTTGGTGAAATCGGGGTCAAAATATAACTTTGGAAAAGTTTTGGGGTCAAAATATAATTTTGGAAAAGTTTTAGGGTCAAAATGTGATTTTGGAAAAGTTTTGGGGTCAAAATGTGATTTTGGAAAAGTTTTGGGGTCAAAATGTAATTTTGGAAAAGTTTTGGGGTCAAAATGTGATTTTGGAAAAGTTTTGGGGTCAAAATGTAATTTTGGAAAAGTTTTGGGGTCAAAATGTAATTTTGGAAAAGTTTTTGGGTCAAAATATAATTTTGGAAAAGTTTTAGGGTTAAAATGTAATTTTGGAAACGTTTTGTGGTCAAAAATGTAATTTTGGAAAAGTTTTGGGGTTAAAATATAATTTTGGAAAAGTTTTGGGGTTAAAATATAATTTCTGGACAATTTAGGGGCTTACAAAGCAATAAAACCAAAAATAGGTGACACGTGGCAGCCCCACAGGTATCCAGAGGTCAAGGGACCAATTTGAAAATCTTGAAAAAATTTTGGACCAATTTTGTGATTAAATAAAAGTCGATTTAAGGATTAAATTAAAACAAATTAAAAATAAAAAGGACTAAATGCAGAAATAATCCAAAAAGTGACACGTGGCAGCCTATGGTACAGTCAAACAGTCAAAGGACTAAATTATAAACCAATTAAAATTGCAGGGCAAATTTGCAAATAATTAAAAAGATGCAAAAAGGACTAAATTGAAGCAAATAAAAATGCGAAAGGACCGATTGCGCAAATATACCATTTTTAAAAAACAAGCGGATCCTAGGGGTCCGAGGGTCGGATCCGGGTCGAGTCAACGGGTTGCTATAAATATCAAATTTCAGATTTTTTACTTCATTTTTCATTTTTTTCTCAAAAATTTCCCTCTCTCTCTCCCCTTTTCTCTCAAAACACCCCCCTCCTCTCCAACTCCGGCCGAACCTCGGCCTGCCGTCCGGCACGCGTCGCCGGCCACGCGCCCGTGCGCACTGCTGCCCACCGAAATCTGACGTCAAGCCCGATCACGCATGCGACGGTCCGTCGTCCACGCGCTTCCACGCGCGGTCACCGGAGAAGGTGAAACATTCGCTTTTTCATCCTTTTTTTATTTTTATACTATTTCGTTCTTTATTTCAGTTTAAAACAAGAAATTTAAAGTTTTTCAAAAATTTTCACAAATCCCAGATCTGGATTTTCCAGATCTGGGGATTTCTAAACCCTCTTTTTTTTAAAAACGTTTGATTGTTCATTTTAAAGCCCATTTTTATTTTAAAACAATCCATTCAATTTTTACAAAACAGATTCATTCTTCACCCCTATTTTTCCTTCAAAAATCTGTTTTAATCCCTTTCTTTTTCTTTGCTTCGCAGGTCCGCGTATTACCGGGCATGGTCACGTTCGACGATGACTTCGCGATGGTGGATGACGACGGCGCGACCGGCGACGTTCGAGGTTTGTTACTGACTTTTCATTTTCTCTTTTTTTTTATATTTAAAAAATCTATTAATTAATATTATTAGTATTATTAATTATTATTATTATTATTATAATTAATAAATCATTTAATAGGTATTCAATGTATGTTTAAGAGGGAAGATAAATGAAATTAATGTATGCGTATCTGTGCTTTAAAACGTTAGGAATAATGAAAACAATAGATGACAGCATTGATTTATTTAATAAGTATTAATGTGTACTCAGAATATAAAGAGTCTAAAAACTCTAACCATGAATCGACAACTAAAGCATTGATTCTAAAACTGTACCTTGGTAATTTAATGTCTAGATTTGGGAATTTGCTGCGAGTCTTCCTGTTATTTTCTGTGCATGATCTGATATCTCTTGTTTAGTATTGAGTTGAAAACAAACTGTGTATTGATTTTGAATGTCGGGTTTGTAACCGAAGAAAAAAAAGCCCCTTTACAATGAATTGATTCTGGTTTTTATAACCAGAATCACTATCATGCTATTTTGTTGTTTATTCTTAAATGCTTGCCTAATTTCTTTGCTTGTTGCAGGTTCTTCTTGGCATTTGTGATGGCAGGGCATGGTGGAGCAGGCGGCTGGTGGAGTAGCAGCAGGAGCTGGTGGTCAGCAAATGGAGTTGGTGGCCAGCAACATAGGCACGTGGGGAGGGTAGCATAGTTTTAGGGTTTGACTTTAGGGTTATTGAGTTGAGGGCTGCAAATGGGTTTCGGTTTAGGCTTGTAAATTTGGGTCAAAATGGGTGTAAATGGGCTAAAGGGGTTTGGGCCAATTTGGGCCTATGTAAATGGACTTTCTTTTTAAATTTATAATAACATTAAATTTAAATTAAATTCAAATTTAAATTTAAATTGAATTTAAAGTAAATTTAAGATTAAAATAAATTTAATTTTCAAATGGTTTGGGCCCGGTCAAAATTGGGTTCCAACACCATCCACCAGAGGATACTTAAAAATAATTTATTAACCATTTCGACCCTTTGGATAATTGTAATTTAAGTCCTCAAATCATTTCTTAATTAAAATAAATAGTGATTAAACATTTACAATTTAATCTTTGAATCTTAATTACTCACAATTCCGACTATATCGGTTACCAAATTTCCAATTTATCTATACACTAGATTCATAAATGTCCCTATTTAATATATATGAAATCAGTTAACGAAAACAGGATCTTGTGATCGTTTTTTTTTACATCACTAGAAATCATTATGGTCTGCAAGTCAACAACAATCTCTAGCACCTACTCCTACATTGCGACTAACCACCCATGCAGTTCATCGTGCAATGCATCACAATCTCTATACAACTGCTCAGTCGCCATTGTAGAGGCTTAATTTTAACCGGCCCAATTCAAAACTCAAACCCAAAAATAAACCAAAAATAAATAAATAAATTTAAATTAAATTTATTTAATTTAAATGTCTATTTTATAATCCAATTACCCAAATTACAGACTCACCTAAACCTAAGCCCAACAAGCCCAAAATGCTAAAAATTTTGAAAACCCTAATTCACCCTGATCCCTTCAACAACCGCTTCCCTCATCACGTCATCAACGCACCATCCGAGGTCAGTTGTCACTCACTTCGAAACCTAACGCCTTGTTTACCTTCTATCGAGGTTTCACCAAAATGGCAAATACGGAATCCCCATCGCTGTTGACCCCTCTTTGCTCCAAAAGCTCCCTGCAAATGGACAAGACAGGAGAGATAAATAATATTTTGCAATTAAATTTGGCTACAAAGCCATCAACAACCCGGTTGTAATTTTTCTACAAATTTCAATCAATGAAATATACAAAAAAAAAATACGAACACTAAATAATAAAAATCGCAAAAAAAAAAAGCTTCAAGAGGAATCTATTGTGTATATATTTGTTTTATTTTTTATATATACGCAGGCATATATATATAGAGAGAGACATACATTCAGATTTTATTCTTTATTTATTTATATATATATATATATATATGCAAACATCTTGATTTCATTTTTTATTTTTATTTATATACATATGTCTTACATATATGTATGTAAATAGATATACATATTAATTTTTATTATTTTTATATAAGTAAAAATAGAAAAAAAATATAACAATAAAATAAAACGAAAATGTAAAGATAGATTTGGAAAAGAAAAGAAAAGAAAAACAAACTGAGTTTTTAAAACCCAAATCTAAAATTTTATAAGAAAAACTCTAAAAAGGGTAAAACTTTTGATTTTATTGGCTCGAATTCGAAGTTTAAGAACCCGATATGAGATTTTTCAAGCAAAAAATAATAATAAAAGAGACATTTCGCTTATCTAGCCGCTGTGGAAGACGACGTGTGACGATCAAAAGCGTTGGAGCATGACGGAGCTGTAGTGGATCGACGGTAGACCTGCAGTCTCTGTTGAAGCCAGGCACATAGAAAAAAGGGAAAGAACAACAGTTTTTTTTTAGAAAAAGAATGAAAATGAAATGTTTGGCAAAAAAATTCAGCATAAATACCTGTTTCAAACTACACCGTTTTGATGTGCAACTGCAGGAAGGTATATTTATGTCCATGGTCCCTACCCCTTTTCTTGGATATTCAATTCAGTCCGTTAATCTATTTTAGAAACCCTACGATGGCGTTTCGGAGCCAAATTTTAATGGCTCGAAACATTGCCGTTTTAAGAGTTTGGCAGCATGATTTCAAAAATAAAAAAATGAAAATTTTCCTCTGTGATCCCTCCTTGTTTCATTCTATTTTAAATTGGTTCATTTGCTTTTAAAAGTTGTTTTTTATACATTTAGCAAGCAAATATTTATTTTCTTAATTTGTAATCCTCATACTTTTGTCTTAAAATAAAAGGGGAAAATTCCTTTAAATCCTTTTATATTTTATTTTTAATCCATTCTATTTTATTGTTTTTTTTAATTGACAGACAAATCTTGATTCTCTTTTAATTTAATTCTCATAATAAATAGGAATTTCATCGTTTCAACCTCTTTTAAATTTTATTTTTACGTGGTTTCCCTTTATTATTTTAAATATTTTTTAAATAAAAAATCTTTCACTTTGAATTTTAATTTTTTAAATAGAAATCTTTTAAATTCTTTTACCTATTAAGTTCTTAAGTTTTTGTCACTATCTTAATTTTGTTTGTTGTTTTTATTTATTCACTAATAGGATAGTTCGTATTTTTGTTAAATATGTGTCGTCATTTTATGTCATCATGCATTTACGGTTACCTGTATTTGTACCTTATCATATATTGCATGTGCACACATTGTCATAAATTTCAAAATTGAGATTATATTTTATATTTCGTGACTCGAAAGACATACCTTAACTTACTAAGTATGTTCTCTCTTCAAATAGTAATGATCAAATATTCTTTTTTTTTATAAAACACAGGATTTACAAAAAGCGAGACAATATCCTCTTGTGTGAAAACTTCGAAGAATTGTGCTCTAACGTCCTGGATATGATTTTTCGTAGAATTTGCACAATCGAATACCTTCTTCTAAAATTTTCAAAATGTCCTTCAATTTCGAAATTTTGAGAACATTGTGCCCTAACGTGTTGGACATGACTTCAATTCTCGATTAATTTGAAATAAATGGGCATTTTTCCATCAAACTCAATTTTTGAAATTGCACAAAGTAAATTATGTATTTAAGGATCGTACTTTAAATTTCACTCGAGTTTTCAAATTTTTAACAATTAAGATCGAAAAATAATTGACGTGGTACCAATTTTGGGCGTGTGAGGGTGCTAATCCTTCCTTACATGTAATCGACTCTCGAACCCGTTTTTTTGAATTTCGAAGACCAAAATATTTTTCAAAACAGATTTTAAACGTTTTATGGTGATCCAATCACACCAAATAAAAAGGTTGGTGACGACTTCCATTTTCGATTTAAAAATTTAAAAGTCGGAACGTGTTTCGAAAACGTTTCGACAGTTTGGCGACTCCACTGAGGGCAAATAAGAGAGTCAAGCCAAAATTCAATTATTTTCAGGTCCTTTTTGTCAAAAACTTCAAAAAGTCGGTTTAAATTGATATATAATCTTTTGCATTTTCTATGAAATATTATGATCCTTTGTATTTTCTATGAAATGACATGACAATGTTATTGCTAATATAAGTTTGCATTTATTTGCATTTGTTACTACACCCTTTAAGTGAAAGTGAGAAACGACTCTTTCGTGAGGTTTTCACCTCCGTGCGGGATAGTGAATCGCTTTCGGGATTACATCCGTACCTATGTTTTCTTGAAGTTTTTACTTTCGTGCAAACATATGAGAAATGTGTGCCCCTAAATCGAACTCATCCGTATGAACCTATAATGGGTGAGGATCGAGGAATCTGCTGGTTTGGGTACCTCAACTTTAGAACTTAAACCACATGTAGTGAATCCTAGTTGCTTACCTTAGGATAGAATTACGCCAAACTGTTAGCAGCCTCCCAAGTTTAGGTTCTCTGTTTTATATCCGTACTTTGTTATCATACTTGTGTTCTTTTACTTTTTAATTATCGCTTGCATTGCATCTTCATACAAGAAAAAGTATGGATTTAAGCTCAATTACTAAATAGAAAATTGGTCATAAGAAAATGAGTTCCTTGATAAGGTGGAAAACAATATGGTCGTGCGCATACAGTAAAAACGAAAGATGAAAGGCCAATGATTAGCCAGTCGAGTAAGATGGAAACAAAGACCGCACAACGAACCAAACTTTGACCCAACTACGAAAAGTGGTTGATCACTTAACCATTCAAGCTGACGTTTTGGACCAAAAATCAAGGATGAATCAGGGTGAAATCGAATGATGTCTTACGAAGATTAAAAGCCTTCGAACACTAAGGCACGATCATATGCGTATCTGTCTTATGCACAGAAATTTGTTTTCTAGTAAAGTTTTCCAATAGAATTGAGCTATGAGTAAATGCTTTTCTTATGCATACATGCATTCATAAACAACACATTTTATTAACTTGCACATAATTCCATGAGAGCCTACCTTAAGTAGAATCATGCCAAGCCTTCAATGGTTGCATGAAAAAGGTGTAAGAGACACGGTTACATTCTTGTTTCTTTTCTTTTAATTACAATTTATTCCAAGTTTTATTCCTGTATTAATTACACTAACTTGTTCATTTTGAATCTATTTGCATTACATCTTCATTCAAAAAAGGTGTTGATTCCTGTTCTATTGCTAAATAGAGAACTGGTCATAAGAGAACGGATTTCTTGATACGGTAGAGATCAACGTGGTCATGCATATATAGTCAAAGAAAAACAACAACACAAAAGTGATGACCTGGCAAAGGGGCACACATCAGAGTTTTGAATTTACACCCAAATAAATGAAATCTATAACAGTTTGCAAGAGCTGAGAGAAGTAGGGAAGACAAAACGAAGCAGATATCCAATCACGAATATGTTGGCTTACTCGATGTCAAAAGGAATAGGCATCAATTTCAAGCTCTCACTTAGTATTAGAGTCCAACTTCTAATGGTTTCACATTTGGAAATGAGGACATGATATCCACAATAGAAGAGTACATCACTCTACCCTGATGCCTAAGGATTCAAAATAATAAAGCCTGCTTTGAACATGATGAACGTCCCTACTTACTTAAGGTTAAAGTAGAGATGCATGTTTTCTGAGTCCTAACACAGTATTGGGATTCAACTTAGTTGCTTCACCTCCAAAAACGTGGACACTACATTGCTTCATTGCCCGAGAACTCAAGTTGATAAAGCCTACTCTAGAAGAGCGAGCATTAGTTGCAACCTTGATCAAGGAGAGAGGGGATAACAAGTGTATGACTTTGAAAACCCCGTAAGACATAGTACACTCAGACTCAAGAAAGAATGTCGACATCTTCAACACGTATGAATTAGTTGTCTTCCCTAAAATGACAGGGCACGTAAATGACGCGGTTGCAAATTCATTTGACCGACTTGACAAAAGAATTACTCATGTTCTAGTGACCTTAGCCACTAAGCACTTGTCGGAGAAAGAGTAAAAGAAGGTGTATTGGTGCACAACTTTTGCTATTAGGTTCAGGGGCTATTTTTGGAAAGTCAAAAAGTCTCTTGTCTAGTATATTCTTTGACGACTACTCTTCGTCGAAGGAATTTAAGGCTGTTCAGAGGCAAGATGATTTCGCTAAAGAAAAATGACTTCAACGCTCTTATGGGCATGTTTGAGATAGGGACCATGTTGCAAGCAAGAATTCGATTAAATGCGACAAATGACTAACCACTTGTAGACTTTAGCCATTCAAGGGCCGACATTTTGAACTTGAAATCAGGGTCAAACTGGAGCAAAATTAACTTGAAAGGTTAGGACTTTGAGCATTAAGACACGACCATATATGTATCTGCCTTATGTACAGAAATTTGTTTTCTAGTAAAGTTGTTCTAATGGAATGGAACCAAGAATCAACGTTTTTTTGCATCATTTGATTGCTTCTCATGCATTAAATTTTAATAAGATTCCACATATCCAAAACATTCGTGTGTGAGAGAGTCATCAACTCTAAATGAAAACTAAAAGGAAACATGATAAATCAAGATAATTTAGGAATGTAAAAAAGGAAAAGAAAAAAATTTTGAGCAAAAGCCATACTAAGAGTGGAACCTATCGAGAGTTCGTCCCTACGCCTTTAGAAGTATTTTAGACAACTAGACAGTGGAGGAGCTTCCTGTAGTTTTTAGGACCTTTCCAAAGTAATATTCAGAATACACTTGTTACTCTAAATCCGAGAGTAATAGGGATCCTTTTATAAAGGGCACATGATCACTATTTATTATTTCAATAAAAATGAAGCATTGTTTCTATCCCATTTGATAAACACCTTACTATTCTTCTCATTTGTTCATACCATAATTAACCATTCTTTGATTCAATTTTTCTTTGAATCCCATTTTGTTTCTATGTTGTGGCCCTTAATATCAAGCATATGAACGACGTGTTGTTGACTTGGAAGCCTTTTTGAGAAGGACATGTGTCCAGAAAAACTTCAAAACTTTGAAAATGATCAAGAATGTAACTTGTCTCCTGATCTGCTACGGATGGTTGAGCAAGACATGAAATGAATATCACCTTGGAGAGTTGTGATATGAAGAAAATTTGAAGCACGTATCTTTGCAGAAACAGTGCAAGCTGCTTCAAGAATCCAAAGGTCTTTGTATGGTCCTATTAAAGTATACCGAGTTTAAAAAATTGATGTCGTGACACACAGACCCCCATAAAAGAAGAACGCACTCCAGTTCAATGGAAACTTCAAAGAATAAAGGCCTGACACACTATTAAAAGAGGAGATAAAAAAAGAAGAAGAAGAAGAAAAAGAAAAGAAAAGAAAGAAAAGGTCAAGATGAAAACCCGCAAAGGGCATCCTTTAAAAGGAAAAAAAGAAAAAAGAAAAGAAGAAGAAAAGAAAAAGGAAGAAAAAGAAAGTCAAGATGAAAACCCGCAAAGGGCATCTTTAAAAATCTATATATCTCCTTCACCTCTTCACGTCATGGCTTCTTTTTATGTGGGGCATGAACGTCACTGAGCCAAATTCATCAAAAGTTTTTAAGGGGCATCGATTCATTACTTCACCAAATGGGTAGAAGCTGCTTCTTATGCCAATCAACGTTTAAATAGATTCCTGAAAAGAAAGATTATATGTCGATTTGGAATGCCAAAAAAGATTGTATCTAACGATGACTTGAATTTAAGCGACAGCACGATAGCAAAACTCTACAGCCAATTCAAGAACAAGAATCATGACTCAGCACCACATCGTCAAAAAGAATGGGGCATTGGAGGTGACCAATAAGAACATCAAAAAATTCATTGTGAAGTAGCAAAGGCATACAAAGATGGACATGAGAAGTTATCATTTGCTTTCTTGAAGATCAACCAAGATTTTGCTGGGGCAACACCTTTTTCGATGATTTACGAAATAGAAGCATTCTCTCCCATTGGAGACGAGTTTTCTTTCCTTACAGATTTTGTTAGAACTGATGAAGCAGATTAGATCCAATATAGGTGCAGTCAGCTAAACTTGACTGAAGAAAAGATACTAAAGCCATCTGTCATGATCAGATGATAAGGGCTTACAACAAAAGAAGATCCACTCTAGAGAATTTTACGAGGGAAATCTGGTTTTGAAAAGGATCTTGCTTACAAAAGACTCATGGAAAATGGATGTCGAATTTGGAAAGGTCCCGTGAGATAAAGAAAGTTTTGTGGAGAAGCTTTGAACTTGATCAAAATAAACGGCAAAGACTTGCCTAATCTCGTGAGCTCAAATTTCACCAAAAAAAAGAGAAAAAAGAGAGAGAGAAAAAAAGGAGAAGTCAAGGTGAAAACCCGTAAAGGGTGTCTCGAAACCTAAGGAGATTTGAGTTGAAAACCTAAAACGGCGGCTCAATTTTGAAAGAGACATGAAGTGGCCTTCTTTCTTAAAAGTAGCAAGGTGGAGAAACTTTACACCTTGAGGCATTGACAAAGTACTCCAAGTTTCATAAACACATGTCAAGCTTAGAATGGTCCTCATCAAGTTTGCTCATTGAAGCTTACTTTGATATCTGCCTAACTCCATTCTTTATTCACCTTATGTTTGGCAACTTTTGACTAATACAGACTGTCAAAACGTTTATTTTTGAGAAAACAAACAAGTCTCGAATAATTTTAAAAATAAAAAATGGGTATTTTAAATTATCAAAAAAATGAGAGTCACCATCAATCTTTTATTCGGTGTGATTGGATCACCATAAAATATTTAAAATCCATTTGGAAAATATTTTGGTCTTCGAAATCCAAAAAATGAGTTCGGGAGTCGATTACGTGAGAGGAAGGATAGCACCCTCACACGCCCAAAATTGGTGCCACGTTGATTATTTTAGGACCTTATTTGTAAAATTTTGAAAACTCGAATAAAGTTTTGAAGTACGATCCTTAAATACATAAGTCATGTTTAAGAAAGAAATCGATTTTTGTTTGGAAGTCTCGTTATTTCGAGGTGATCGAGAAAGAAAGTCACGTCCAGTAAGTTAGGACATGTTGTTTCGAGATCCGAAAATAATGAGCTTTCCTTTGTTGTAAACTTTTAAACCTAGGAGAAGGGTATTCGATTATCCCGATTTGAAGAAAAGTCGTGCCTAGTAAGTTAAAGCACAAATTTTCAAAACCAGAGATAAAGAAACATTACCTCGTTTTAAGGGTATTCGATGATCCCAGTTTAAAGAAAAATCGCGGCAGCGTGTGACGACCGGAAGTGTTGGAGCACGACGGAGCTGCGATGGATCGACGGTAGACCAGCAGTCTCTGTTGAAGCCAGGCATAGAGAGAAAAAGGGAAAGAACAATAATTTTTTTTAGAAAAAGAATGAAAATGAAATGTTTGGGAAAAAATTCAGCTTAAATACCTGTTTCGAACTACACTGTTTTGATGTGCAGTTGCAAGAAGGTGTATTTATGTCCATGGTCCCTGCCCCTTTTCTTGGATATTCAATTCAGTCCGTTAATCTATTTTAAAAACCCTAAGATGCCGTTTTGGAGCCAAATTTTAATGGCTCGAAACATTGCCGTTTTAAGAGTTTGGCAGCATGATTTCAAAAATAAAAAAATGGAATTTTTCCTCAGTGGTCCCTCCTTGTTTCATTCTATTTTAAATTAGTTCATTTACTTTTAAAAGTTGTTTTTTATACATTTAGCAAGCAAATTTTTATTTTCTTAATTTGTAATCCTCATACTTTTGTCTTAAAATAAAAGGGAAAAATTCCTTTAAATCCCTTTATATTTTGTTTTTAATCCATTCTATTTTATTGTTTTTTTAATGGACAGATAAATCTTGATTCTCTTTTAATTTAATTCTCAAGCCCTTTTTAAAAAAAATAATGAATAGGAATTTGTTTCAACTTCTTTTAAATTTTATTTTTACTTGGTTTCCTTTATTATTTTAAACATTTTTAAATAAAAATTCTTTCACTTTGAATTTTAATTTTTTAAATAGAAATCTTTTAAATTTTTTTACCTGTTAAGTTTTTAAGTTTTTGTCACTATCTTAATTTTGTTTGTTGTTTTTATTTATTCACTAATAGGATAGTTCATATTTTTGTTAAATATGTGTCGTCATTTTATGTCATCATGCATTTACGGTTATATGTATTTGTACCTTGTCATATATTGCATGTGCACACATTGTCATAAATTTCAAAATTGAGATTATATTTTATATTTCATGACTCGAAGACTTAACTTACTAGGTTTGTTCTCTCTTCGAATCGTAATGATCAAATATTCTTTTTTTTTATAAAACACAGGATTTATAAAAATCGAGGCAATATCCTTTTATGTGAAAACTTTGAAGAATTCTACCCTAACGTGTTGGGTATGATTTTTCGTAGAATTTGCACAATCGAATATCTACTTCTAAAATTTTCAAAATGTCATTCAATTTCGAAATTTCGAGAACATCGTGCCCTAACTTGTTGGACATGACTCCAATTCTCCATTAATTTGAAATAAATGGGCATTTTTCCATCAAATTCAATTTTTGAAATTGCACGAAATAAATTATGTATTTAAGGATCGTACTTTAAATTTCATTCAAGTTTTCAAATTTTTAACAATCAAGACCGGAAAATAATTGACGTGGTACCAATTTTGGGCTTGTGAGGGTGCTAATCCTTCCTTACATGTAATAAACTCCCGAACTCGTTTTTCTGATTTTCGAAAACCAAAATATTTTTCAAAACGGATTTTAAACGTTTTGTGGTGATTCAATCACACCAAATAAAAAGGTTGGTGGCGACTCCCATTTTCAATTTAAAAATTTAAAAGTCAGAACGCATTTCAAAAACGTTTTGACAGCCATCTATTTGGCCCATCCTGATTTCCTGTATGATACTCTGTACTGAAATCGGGATTGCATGTCGACAATTAGGATCGATATAGGAATGGTAAGCATGTCTTTTATTAGTGGCATGATGCAGTTACAAATTATTTTCACATCAAGTTAAATAATTATTTTCACAAAATTAGTGTCATTTGACACACCAACAACACCATTAAAAAATCGTTCATTTTTCATTTTTCCATCATTTATATCTATATTTTCACAAATATTTTGATAAATACATACCGATGCCAGTTGAAACAATGACAACATCAATAAAATTTAAAAAAAAAACTTGATGATTGAGCAATGATTTGCCAAAATGTTTTAGTAAAAATTAAATTTATTATTATGTGAATTTAAAACGTCAATATTTTTGTTATTTAATTAACAATAGTTAATGAAAAAAATTAAGAAAAAACGAAATTCACAAGTTAAATAATCATTATATATATATATTTAAAAAGTTAACTATCATAAATTAAAAAGGCGGAGTTCAGATTTAATGTCTTGCAATTCTTAAAGTAATAAATAAAGTTCTGACATTAATTATGAAAAGATATAATGTTTTTTTGTGGTGAATGCAATAGCTTTTAGATTTATTATTAAATTGGTAGTTCATAAAAGATTTAACTTGCGTCTAATGGTTGTTATTGCAACCTTTTATGAATCATTATATAGTAAAGTTTATATTAAAATCTTTGAAAGATTTAGAATGCTAGAAGTATATTGAAATTCTCGAGAAATTGTTCATTTATATGAATTGAAATAATTTGAACATATGTGGTAAATTTGACTTAGTGAATAATAGTTGAAGGAAGATTATAAAATGATCCAAAATACGTATTTGTATTTTTATAGAAGAATCATGATTAGACTTTGTTATGATTATTGTTGAAACTCTTGAAAATATCAACATATATTTCTCCAAAATTTTTCTCACTCATGACTTTTAAAAAAATTGTGATATAAATGCTTAACAAATAGATTGAAATGGTCATTTGAAAAGCTAGTATTCAAGATTGAATACGTAGAATATAAGATATATTATGTGATGTTTTCATGAGGTGGAGTAAATACACGATGTACTCTTTTTTCCTTAACCGAGGTTTGTCCTATTGGGGTTTTTTTGATAAGGTTTTTAATGAGACAACATGTTATGCGTATTATAGATATGTGTACTCTTTTATTTCACTAGGATTTTTTCCATAGGATTTTTATCTTAGTAAGGTTTTAACTAGAGGTGTTCATGGGTCGAATTTGGGTCGGGCCTAAGCATGATATTGACATATTTTACGCTTGCTCAAGCTCGACTCGGCTCGAAATCTGAGCCTAAAATTTTGTTCAAACCCGCCCATATTTGTAAAAGACTAACCTAAACTCATTTTAGGTCTGCCCATATTAGTTTTAAATTTTTTTAAAAAATATTTATATTTTTTTATTTTAATATTTAATAGTTTTATAAATTTTTTATTCATTAAAAATTTGTATATAGTATCTTAATATTTTTTTTAATTTTTACATTAGAATAGTATTATATATTTAGTATAGGTTTATTTTTTTAATGTGTTTTAAATTACATTAATATATAAAAATAACATAATATAAAGTATTATAAACTTAAAACGGGTCGGGTCGGGTTCGAGCCTTAAATGTTCAAACCTGAGCTCGTCCCATACTTTAAATGGATCTAATTTTTTTGCTCAACTCCATTTTTGAGCCTAAAATATTTGTCCAAACCCTCTCAAATTTTGGGCTGGCCTTCAGGCTTGGATGAGTAGCCTAACCCATGAGCAAGTCTAGTTTGAACGAGACATATTATCTATCAATGGACATCCAAGGGGAGTGTTGCAAATATTTTATTATTAAGTGGATGTTCATCAATATCAAAATAAGTTTTGAGGTACTTTAAATTCTAATAGTCATTAAAAGAAGAGTTCTATATCATTTATACTTCTTATGTCTATAAATATAAATTTTGGAGAATCATTGTAGATTATTCCCATTGATCAATAAAATACATCCCCTCTTCTACTCTCTCATATTCCTTATTCTCTACTCTCTGTTCTTTTATTTTATAAAAAAATTATTTTTTTAATTACTTTTGGTATTGATTGATACACCATATTTCGAAAAATATAAACAAAATTAACTAGTAAACACTAACGCGAACCGAAATTTACATTAAAATAGAACTTGAAATTTATTATTTTAATTTACTACGGAAATGGAGTGGATATCTAAAGGAAATTGAATTCCTTAGATTTTTGTAAATAAAAAATGAAAAGAACACAACTTTTTTCAATTATTTTATGTAGATAAAATGAAAGAACGGATAATAAGTCTTAACTTATTACTTCTTTATATATTTTTAAATTCTTTTATGATCTCTTTTCAAGCATAGAAAAAGTACATAAACGCGTAATTATTGGTAATTATTTTTTAATTAAAAAAATAAATTTATTATAATGTTATTTTAAAACGTGACATTTTTTTGTTATTTAATTAACAATAGTTAATGAAAATAAATAATAAATGGTCAAGTTGACAAGTTAAATAATTATTTTATATTTTTTTATAATTTCTTTAAAAAAAAGTGTACAATAGCCAAAGTAATCGATGGACTTTTTTACCATTAGGTGATTCACGTGATTTTGCAAAAATAAAAAATGAAAAAGTAAACAACTTTCAATTATTTATTAAAGTTTTGCAATTTTGTTGACCCCGTCATCAGATTAAACCATAAAAATGTACACAGACGTCACCTAAATTGGCTTCAAGAAAAATCTCCATTATATCTCTTAAATTTTAAATCTTAAAACATTTAACGAGTCCCTCAACATTTTTAAAAATTCTAATTAAATTTTCTGAAAGTTTTAAATATTTCAAGTAAATTTCTAAAAATTTTAAAACCTCTCATTAATCTTCTTAAACATTTTAACTAAATTTCCCAAATGTTTTGAAACTTTTTTTAAGCCCTCAACTTTTTTTTACAATTTATGAATATATTGTCTCAATCTTTCCATACATAGAACAAATAAGTATGGAGATAAAAGACCCCTCTGCTTGATACCTCTCAAAGGTTGAAACTCATCCAATAAAGCACTATTTCACAGAATATGCATAGAACCTAAAGATATGTATTCCATAATAATTTGAGATATTTGAGAAGGAATACCTACATTTGAGAGGGTATTTTATATGAACTCCCATCGTAGTCTATCGTAAGCTTTTTTTTAAATCAACTTTGACAGTCAGTCAACACTTCTTTCATTTCTTGAATCGCATAGAATGAATAATTTCTTGAGCTATAAAGATGTTGTCAATTATATTTCGTCTAGCTATAAACCTGATTTGATTAGCCGCAATCAATTTCGAAAAGATAGATTTGAATCGATTAACAATTAATTTCATCACCAACTTATAGAGAACATTACAGAAGCTTATCGGACGAAAATGATTAATAGTTTCCAAACTTTGGCTTTTCAAGATCAAAACCAAAATTGTCTTGCTAATGCTGCGAACCATAGGTCATCAATTGGATAGGTTAAATCTGTGCTGGACAGAAATCAGCCAATGAGTGAATTCTTGTATCTATCCTTGTCAACTTGCAGTTGCTAATTTTTTCTTATTTAAAGTTGTACTTTGTAAGCAAATTGTTGTAGACCAGTAATGAAATAGCAAGTCAAATTTGATTGCTAAATTTATTCCTTGTTTTTTTTTCTTCCTTTGTAAAAATCCCAATAATTTTTTTCATTGCGTTCAATGAAACTCCAAAAATTTTTCAATGCCTCCTTGAAAATGGAAGTCCTTTGAAGAAATTTATTTGGATAATCCACTTTATACTTGGTCATGCTAGCCAAACTTGTTTTCCTATAATGAAGAGGGTCAATTGAAATCAATAGAGGAGTGTAAGCTTTTGGATTTGCTTGACCAATGTTCCTGGGACCCCGTAGATAAATAGTTGGTCCGACCCCCACTCCAAATCCTCAACTTCCGAATCATTGGATGCTTCATCTTTCTTTGTCTGAAATGATGGGGAGTTAATTGAGCCTAATTGTCCCTTCCTTGGAGCCATATCTTCAACCTACTTTTTCATGTATCAAGCGTACATATCAAGTTAGCAATAATCTTTATTATATACATTGAACGCAAAATGATTTTAGAATTATTATATGGCATGCAACATTACAGTGCTTTGAAATCAATATGTGTTGACTAGATCAATACTAGTATATTATTGACTACAGTAAATCATACACATAGAGACATAAAACTTACAGAAAATTCGATAACTTTTGGCTTCCAATACTAGAATTGGCTATTGAAGCCTAGATTTGAAATTGTAGAGAAATGGAAGGGAAACGTTGAAGAACAAATTACTAGATAATAAGTGAATCCTTGAAGTCGATCAGAGTGACTAAGGGTATTTATATAGATGCAAAATTGGATCAGTTGGGTTGAATCTGATCCAACTAAACATCGACAAAAATATTAAATTAATGGTGGCACTGTTAGAACCCAATTTTGACCGGGCCTTAGACTTTGATTTTTAAGTTTAAATTAATTTTAAGTTTTATTTAGATTTAAATTTATCTTAAATTTAAATTTATTTATTTAAATTTACTTTAAATTTAAATTTAATTAAATTTAAAAATAATATTAAATTTAATAAATTAAAATCCAATGTCCATTTACAAAAGCCCAAATTAAAGGCCCGATTACAAAAAGCCCAATTGGGCTGAAACAATCTTGACCGAAATCAAGCCCAACTACAAATGGGCCCATTTTAACCCTTGACCCAATTACATTTTCAGCCCAAACAGGGGCCACTTGCACCCATTTCAGCCCAACTCAGCAATACCAAAAGTCAAAGACTGAGCCCCCCACGTGCTTATGACTGCTGCTGACCACCAGCTCCATCTGCCACCACTGCCTAGAAGAACCTGCAACAAGCAAAGGAGATTAGAAAGGCATTTAATTGTAACAAACAAAATAGAATTATAGTGTAATTGGCTATAAAAGCCTATTCAAAGTTCATTGTAAGGGGTTACAAACCCTATCCTTGAAATATATACAAAAACAAACCACTTTCAATCCATCACATAAAGACTTGAACAAAAACAGATCCAAAAACATTAGGAAACAGAAAGTGAAAGGGAGATTCATAGCATTCAGACACTAAACCATCCAGGTACAAGTTCAATACATAGGCATTCATTGTTATTAATAATTTCAATTCCCAAGTTCATTGGTTTCTAAACACATTAATACATGCATTGAATTTTTTTTTTATCCATTTATATTTTCGTTTTAATTTTATTATGCATTAAATAAAAAGGCATTAATGACAGAGGTAAATGCATAACTGCTAGTTAATAATAATAATAAAAATAATAGTGACTGTTTCATATATTAATAATAATTATAACTTAAATATTATTAATATATTTGTTGGAATATTAAATATGGTAATAAATATTAATAATAATAATAAATAAATATTAATAATATTAAAAAAGAGGTAAAGGGTCAGAGACTTATCAGCTCCCATCGGACCACCGTTCGACACCGCTACCACCGTCGTCGCCACCACCGGAGACACCACCGCCGTTGCCATTCGAACACCTGCACCAATAACGCCAAAAAGAGAATAAAAAACTAAACAAATGATTTAAATTAAAAAAAGGGAAATATTAAAAGAAAAAAAAACAGATTTTAATCCCAGATCTGGAAAAATCCAGATCTGGTTTGGCTTTTTTCTTTTTAAAAAAAAAAAAGAGAGGAAATGAAGAAGAAAATAAAAGAAGGGGAGTCTACCTGCGTGACCGACACGAGGGCGCGTGGGCACCGGAGGCGTCGGAGACGTGCCCCCACGCGCGGAGCCAGCGGCGACCGGAGCTTGGGCCATGGTGGCCGGCCATGAGAGGAAAGAGAGAAAGTTGAGAGGAAAAAGAAGGAAAAAAGGGGGGAAATTTTAGAAACGGGGAAATGAAAAAAAAAACTGAAAAATAATATATATAGGACCCATTTGGCCCGACCCGCCTCAGGATCGGCGTGTTTTTGCTTAATGGTCTAATTGCGTGTTCAGTCCTTCCGCATTTTTTATTTGTTTCAATTTAGTCCTTTTTGCAATTTTAAATTATTTGCAATTTCACCCGTAAATTTTAATTGGCTTTCAATTTAGTCCTATGACTGTTTGACTGTACCAGAGGTTGCCACGTGTCATTTTTTGGTCTATCTATGCATTTAGTCCTTTCTATTTTTAATTTATTTTAATTTAATCCCTAAATCAATTTTTATTTAATTACAAAATTGGCCCAATAATTTTTCAAGGTTTATAAATTAGTCCTTTGACTATTTGACTGCACTAGAGGTTGCCACGTGTCGTTTTTGGCCTATTTATGCATCTAGTCCTTTCTATTTTTAATTTATTTTAATTTAGTCCTTAAATTAACTTTTATTTAATTACAAAATTGGTCCAAAAATTTTCCAAGATTTTCAAATTAGTCCCTTGACTTCTGGATGCCTGTGGGGCTGCCACGTGTCACCTATTTTTGGTTTTATTGCTTTGTAAGTCCTTAAATTGTCCAAAAATTACATTTCGACCCCAAAACTTTCTAAAAATTATACTTTGACCCTAAAACTTTTCCAAAATTACATTTTGACCCCTAAACTTTTCCAAAATTATATTTTGACCTCAAAACTTTTCCAAAATTACATTTCGACCCCAAAACTTTTCCAAAATTATATTTTGACCCCAAAACTTTCTAAAAATTGTATTTTGACCCCGAAACTTTCTAAAAATTACATTTTAACCCCAAAACTTTTCCAAAATTACATTTTGACTCCAAAACTTTTCCAAAATTATACTTTAACCTCGAAACTTTCAAAAATTACCATTTTACCCCCAAACTTCCTTAAATCCCATTTTTAACCCCGATTTCACCAAAACTTACCGTTTTGCCTCCGAACTTTCCAAAATTTCATTTTTGACCTTGTTTTTGCCAAAATTTACCATTTTATTCCCCAAACTTTCCAAATTCCATTTTTAGCCCCGATTTCACAAAAATTACCATTTTACCCCTAAAAACCCAAATTACCGTTTTGCCCTCGGGTATCCAAAAAGTCTTGTTTTAATCCCGACCGCATCATTTCTTTAATAATATTTACATTTAATGTTATTTGTTATGCCCCGTACTTCGTATTCATGTTCACTTCGTGTAATTTATGAAATTGCTCATTCATTATTTGTTTAAAAAATCGCTTTCACAAAATTTTAAAATCAAGGCAATATTCTTTAATTTCGTGTTTCGAAATCTTGTGCCTTAACTTACTAGGTGTAATTTTTCTTCAAACCGAAATTTTTAGGTCTATTTTGAAAACTTTTAAAACTTTGATTTTATCTAACATGAGATCCTCGGCATTTTTTTTGGCATTATGCTTTGTTATATTGTTAGTATAATTTTGCATCCATATGCATTGTGTTACTACCCTTCTAAGTGAAGGCGGGAAATTACTCCTTCGTGAGGTCTTCACCTCCGTGCAGGATAGTGGATCGCTTTCGGGATTACAACGTACCCTTGTTTTCGTGAAGTTTTCACTTCCGTGCAAACATGTGGGAAATGCGTCCCCCTGAACCGAACTCATCCGTATGAGCCTGTAATGGGTGAGGATCGAGGAATCTATTGGTTTGGGTACCCATTCTTTAGAGCCTTAAACCACATATAGTGAGCCGTAAGAACATGTCCTAGAAGGAGTTTACGTTCAACCTTTTAGCAGCCTTTCGATGCAAACTTTTTATGTTCTATAATTTACTTGTATATTGATATTAACACATTTCGCTAATTTGTTTATTTTGTCTCCTTTTGCACTGCATTGCATTATCATATAAAAGGGAGGTATAGACGCAAATTCAGTTACCGATAAGAGAATTAATTATGGAAAACAAGTACCTTGATAAAGTGGAGGACAACATGGTCGTGCGAATGTGGTCGGAGGAGACTCAGCGCAAAAAAAAAGATAGTCTAGTGGAAGGGTACGAGTCAGAGCTTTGGGATTATACCAGAATCAGCACGGCTCAAAACAATGTACAAGAGTTGAAAGAGATATGGGATAGTTGGGATGATAATATGAAACAGACTTTCTACCAAGAATATGGCGATTTGCCGTATCTGCTCGAGGTTAAGGTCGATAAATTTCTCTTTCGAGCATTGACACAACATTGGAACCCAGCCTACGGTTGCTTTACCTTCGGGAATGTAGACATGACGCCGACCATAGAAGAATACACCGCTCTACTTCGCTGCCCGAAAATCTCAGTAGATAAGGCCTACTCCAGAGCACCAAATCTCCCAACTATTGTTAAAAGGTTGATGAATATTACCGGCATGAGTGAACAATGGGTAGCAGCTCGGGTTAAAGTTAAGGGAGATAATAAATGCATTACATGGAAAAGTCTGCGAGATTTGATATCAGCCCATCCGGATGCCAATAAGAAGATTGATATCCTAGCCCTAAGTATCTACGGTTTGGTCATTTTTCCAAAAGCTTTAGGGCATATAGAAGATGCGATGATAGACCTGTTCGATCGATTGAGCAAAAAGGTTACACCTGTCCCGACTATACTTGCAGAAACCTTCAGATCATTAAGTGCGTGTAGAAAAGAAGGAGAAGGTTGATTTATTGCCTGTGCGCAACTGTTAACGGTATGGTTTCACAGTTATTTCTGGAAAATAGAGAAGGTCTCCTATCAGTATTTGTCCAAAGATTATTCTCCGTTGAAAGACTTCGTGGCCACACAAAGACAAGAGATTTTTTCAGAAGAGAAATGGATGGCCATACTCCAAAGTCTTAAAGATGAGGACATTGAATGGCGAGCACCATGGTTTGTTCCAGACAAGATTTTGTACCGATGTGGAGACTTCGACTGGGTCCCACTGGTAGGAATTTGGGGAGCAACAGGATACGCCCTTTTGATAGTTGCAAGGCAATATAGATCAAGACAGTACATACCAGCAACTCAAGGTTTGGCCCAGTGTGAATTTGCGTATCGAGGGGAGAATAACAAGAAAAGGGATCGAGAAATTTCAAATGCATGGAACCAAGTCCGAAGAATGAAAGCATTCGGCGCCAATCCCATGACGACTGTAGAATATGATTGGTGGAGGAACAGAAGGGTCAACGATAATGTTCCCGTGCCAAATCCTGAGGTTGTTCGTCCAATCGGAGAACACTTGCAAGTTGTCCCAACGGAACTTGAAATAATTAAACAAGACTTCGAAAGGAAGAATGCGGAGATGGAAAAGATGATAGCAAAGCTGGAAGAAGAAAAAGTGCTTTTAGGGTTGGATGTTGATGTTCAAAAGCTAGAGGTAAAAAAATTGAGAAAAGGTAAGAACAAGGCCAAAGAGGACCTCAGTAGCTTAAAGAAAGATTATAAGAAACTCCATTTGTCTATGAGGACTACCGATTTAGGAAAGACCTCGGAACAGTGGCAGCAAGAAATTCGGGAAGAAAAGAATAAGACAAGCCACTGGATGAACAAGTTCCAAGACGCCCAGGTACAAGAAAATGCCATAAAGAGTAGCCTTCTAGAAAGCCAAGCCGAGGTGACCAAATTAAAAGCACGCGTACGAGAATTAGAAGAATCTCTGCGTCGGTATCGTAGCCGAAACTCAGTGATGGAGTTGAAGGCAAACCGAGTCGAGATTGAGAGACTGAATAAGAGGGTAGAAGAATTAGAAGCCTCTTTACAGAATAGTGAAATACGAACCGTGATTCTGGAGAGGACGTTGGAAACAAGTGATTGGCACCTCCAGCAGGCTCGGAAAGAAGTTAGCGAGAGAGATCATGTTATGGATGAAGCCCTAAATAAGATTCGTGAGGTAGCCGAACATGTACAAGAGATGGCAGCAGAAGCAGAAGAATTGGCTATGCAATATGAGACGAAGACAGAACGAGATCAAAAGTTAGCGGGACTCCTCAAAAAAGTCAAGGCTCTAAGCATCAAGGCAAAACCATTTATGTAATTTACTTTATGTAAAGGAACTTGTTGTCTGAACAAAATTTTCTAATTGGAAAGTGAATTATAAGTTAATACCTTTCTTTTGCATTCATTCATCCATTCGCATTACATGTTTATATTTTAAACACAATAAATCTCATTAAATGGAATTGGAAACAGTTAAAATCGGAAAAATAGAGAAACCACACCCTTACAGTACTCGATGAGCCATGGATCAGAGGATAGAAAGGCTAGAGCAGTTGCAAAAGGAAATGCAAGAGCAGATGCAAGCTTAATTACAAGACCAGCTAGAAAAAGTCCAAAGGGACATGAGAGACCAAATAATTGAATCCCAAAGAAATATAATTAATCAGCTAACCCAGTTATTACGAGATTCAAATAAGGGAAAAGGTCCCGCTGAAGACCCAAGAGAGGAAAACGAGGATCCCCAATATCCTCCTAGCTTCACACCTGTACACCATCAGGCCCCGCCAGAAACAAACCCGCGAGAAACACCTATCTTTATTCGGGCGCAACCTCAGCCCATTGGTGCATCAGGCCAAGCGAATCATCTGGTCAGATCAGGATCGAACCCGGGAGAAACCGCTGCGAATCCTATCAACCCCGACCTCGATGATATGATGGAGGCAGAAAGAACCAAAATAGAGGTGTCAAAACAGATAGAAGAAAGGTACAAGTGGCTGGAAGACAAGGTTAGAGCAATGGAGGGGATTGACGCTTACAGTGGAATTGATGCAAAAGAACTAAGTCTGGTTCCAGACCTAGTCCTACCCTCAAAGTTCAAGATGCCCGAATTCGAAAAATACAACGGGACAAGCTGCCCAGAAGCACACATTACAATGTTCTGTCGGAAAATGACAGGGTATGTCCACAACGAAAAATTATTAATTCATTGTTTCCAAGATAGCTTGGTTGGATCCGCTGCAAAATGGTACAACCAACTAAGCCGCGCAAATATTAATTCCTGGAAAGACTTGGCCCAAGCTTTTATGAAGCAATACGGCCATGTTACTGATATCGCTCCGGACAAAATTACCTTGCAGAACATGGAGAAGAAACCAAGTGAAAGCTTTCGGCAATATGCTCAGCGTTGGAGGGATGTAGCTACCCAGGTACATAGTCAAAGCTTTTGATGGAACTGAAAGAAAAGTAATGGGAAGGATTGAAGTACCATTACAAATAGGCCCAAATATTTACGAGGTTGACTTTTTGGTAATGGATATCAAGCCTTCCTACAATTGCTTATTAGGAAGACCGTGGATTCACGCAGCAGGGGCAGTACCGTCCTCACTACACCAGAAGCTCAAGCTGGTAACTGACGGAAGGCTGGTAACAATCAACGCCGAGGAGGATATTGTTGCATCTGTAACAAATGATACCCCGTATATAGACAAAGATGAGGAGGCAGTAGAATGTTCTTTCCGTTCGTTAGAATTCGTCAATGCCACATTCATTGGAGAGGGAAGTAAAATTCCTGAACCTAAATTGTCGCAAACGATGAAGATGGGATTGCGTTTGACGATTGGAAAAAGAGCATTGCCGGGAAAAGGGCTCGGGAAATACCTCCAAGGAGTAATCTACGCACCGTCGCTATTTGGAAAGTGGGACCGTTTCGGGCTAGGGTACAAGTCGGATGTGAAAGAAAAGAAGAAAGAGATAGAGCGGAAACGAGAGATAAGAAGAGCACGACAAGCCGGGGAAGAAATCAGTTGGAGACCGATGACCTTCCCTCATATTTCGAAAACTTTCATTTCTGGTGGGCTAAGGCTTGAGGAAGAAAGAGTTACGAGACTTGTGATGGAACCGAGCATAAATGCTGTTTCCGAAGAAGCTGAAGAAAGGAGTTCGCTTCAAATATGTCCGTATGCACCTGGGAGTAATTTGGACAACTGGACAGAAGAGGAGCTCCCCGTAGCTTTTAGGAACATTTCAAAGTAATACTCGTTACACTTCTATTATTCTATGCCCAAGAATGATAGAAATCTTTTGTAAAAGGGCTTTTGAGTTTTTACCCATTATCTTAAATGAAAATACATTTTGACAACCATCTCTTTATTCTTTTCAAATCCTAAATAAATTATTTGCAGTAAAAATAAATAAATCATTCTTGAATATATACACCCATAATCATGTCGTACAGTCATTCTTTAATTTATTTTGTTCATTAGCCATTCTCATTCTTTACAGATCTTGGGATATCAGTAATATGAGTGACACTGACTCCGAACCTCATTTCGAGCAAGATATGTGCCTTGAGGAATCGCAGGACTTTGAAGATGACTAGGATTGTAATATATTTCCTGAATTGCAACGAATGATGGAACAGGAGGAAAAGCAAATCTTGCCCCACAAAGAGGTGGTGGAAACAGTAAGCATAGGGGATGAAGAGGAGAATAAAGAAGTGAAAATTGGAACCAGCATCTCAGCGAAAACACGAGGAGATCTTATTGAGTTACTAAGAGAATTCAAAGATGTCTTCGCCTGGTCCTACCAAGACATGCCTAGGCTCAACACCGACATCGTGGTCCACAAGCTCCCAATAAAGGAAGAATGCGAACCCGTTCAATAAAAGCTTAGCAGAATGCGACCTGATGTGTTGCTTAAAATAAAAGAAGAGGACCGAAAGCAGTTCGACGCAAGTTTCCTCCGAGTAGTTGAATATTCGGAATGGGTCGCCAATATAGTTTCTGTCCCCAAGAAAGATGGTAAAGTACGTATGTGCGTAGACTACCGGGATTTGAATAGGGCCAGCCCAAAAGATAACTTTTCGCTGCCACACATCGACACTCTGGTAGATAATACAGTGGGGCATGCCTTTTTCTCCTTCATGGATGGTTTCTCCGGATATAACCAAATAAAGATGGACCCTGAAGACATGGCGAAAACCACCTTTGTCACATTGTGGGGAACATTTTGTTATAAAGTGATGCCGTTCGGACTCAAAAATGCTGGGGCAACATATCAAAGAGCCATGGTGACATTGTTTCATGATATGATGCACAAAGAAATTGAGGTCTACGTCGATGACATGATCGCAAAGTCCCGAACAGAGGAGGAACATGTATATGTCTTGAGGAAACTGTTCATGAGATTGAGGAAGTTCCAGCTAAAATTGAACCCTACCAAGTGCACTTTTGGAGCTACATCGGGAAAACTGTTGGGTTTTGTGGTCAGCCAAAAGGGAATCGAGATAGACCTAGACAAGGTTAAAGCCATACAAAAGTTACCCTCGCCTCATACGCAAAAGGAGGTTCGAGGTTTTCTTGGGAGATTGAATTATATTGCTCGGTTTATCTCGCAGTTGATAGAGAAATGTGACCCAATATTTCGCCTTCTTAGAAAGCATAACCCAGGCGTTTGGGATGATCAGTGCCAAAGAACTTTTGATAAAGTTAAGCAGTATTTGTCTGATGCTCCAGTACTAGTACCACCGAATCCCAACAAACCGTTAATCTTGTACTTAATAGTTTTTAAGAATTCTATGGGATGTGTCTTGGGCCAACACGATGAAACGGGAAGGAAAGAAAGAGCCATATACTATCTCAGTAAAAAATTTACTGACTATGAAACAAGATACTCTCCGATAGAAAAATTATGCTGTACGCTGGTTTGGACTACCCGAAGGTTGCGACAATACTTGCTATACCACACGACATAGTTAATCTCGAAACTAGATCCTCTAAAGTACATGATGGAGTCAACTGCGGTAAATGGGAGAATGGCTAGATGGCAGATCTTGTTATCAGAATTTGATATAGTTTATGTAAGCCAAAAAGCAATTAAAGGAAGTGCAATTGCGGACTTCCTAGCCAGTAGGGCTTTGGAGGACTATGAGCCGATAAATTTTGACTTTCCAAATGAGGATCTGATGTATGTCGCTAATACCGAAGAGGAGACTACGACCGAGCATTCGTGGCGATTGAATTTCGATGGCGCTTCAAACGCTATGGGTAATGGGATCGGTGCAGTTTTAGTGTCACCAGAAGGAGACCATTATCCCTTCACCAGTAAGCTTGACTTTGATTGCACAAACAATATGGCAGAATATGAGGCATGTATCATAGGGATCCAAGCAGCCATAAATCGAGCGATCAAGGTTTTAGAAATCTATGGGGATTCGGCATTGGTAATCTACTAGCTCAAAGGAGAATGGGAGACAAGGGACTCCAAATTAATTGAATATCGGAATATGGTCCTCGAACTGATCAAAGAATTTGACGAGGTCACGTTCAGATACCTCCCACGCGAGGAGAACCAAATGGCTGATGCTTTGGCCACTTTAGCTTCGATGATAAAAGTGAATAAGCCAAAGGATATGAAGCCCATTCAAATGAGCATTTACGAAACCCCAGCCCATTGCTGCGACATCGAGGAAGAAGAAAAAGAGGGGCATCCTTGGTACCAGGACATTCTCCAATATGTGAAGGACCGATAATACCCTGAGGGAGCTACTGATAATGACAAAAGGACATTGAGAAGGCTCGCAAACGAGTATGTCCTAGATGGAGAGGTCCTGTATAAGAGAAGAAAGGATCAGGTGTTATTAAGATGTGTGGACTCAATCGAGGCTAAAAAGATCTTAGAAGAAGTCCATGAAGGGATTTGTAGAACACACGCGAATGGATTCAAAATGGCTAGACAGATCATGAGAATTGGGTACTACTGGTCGACTATGGAGACTGATTGTATCAATTATGCCAAGAAATGCCACAAATGTCAGATCTATGGAGACAAGATTCATGTACCTCCCTCACCCCTACACGTCATGACATCCCCGTGGCCTTTTTCTATGTGGGGCTTGGATGTTATTGGACCAATTTTACCAAAGGCCTCTAATGGACATAGATTCATTTTCGTGGTTATCGACTACTTCACCAAGTGGGTAGAAGCTGCCTCTTATGCTAATGTTACAAAGTCCGCGGTCAGCAAGTTCCTGAAAAAGGAGATCATATGTCGATATGGGATGCCTGAAAAGATCATATCAGACAATGCATTAAACTTAAACAACAGCACGATATCGGAGGTCTGTGAGCAGTTCAAGATCAGACACCATAATTCGTCCCCATATCGCCCAAAGATGAATGGAGCAGTAGAAGCAGCGAATAAAAACATCAAGAAGATTGTCGCAAAAATGACAGAAACCTATAGAGATTGGCATGAAAAACTACCCTTTGCCCTTCTTGCTTATAAGACTTCCATCAGAACGTCTACTAGGGCAACACCGTTCTCACTTGTATATGGAATGGAGGCTGTTCTGCCCATCGAAGTAGAGATTCCTTCTCTCCGAGTCTTATCAGAGTTGAATTTGGATGAAGCAGAATGGGTCCAAGCCAGATATGATCAGTTAAATTTGATTGAGGAAAAGAGATTAAAGGCTATCCATCATGGTCAAATGTACCAAAAACGGATGATGCGTGCTTACAATAAGAAGGTTCGTCCTAGAGAATTCCATGAGGGAGACCTAGTCTTAAAGAAGATACTTCCGATTAATAAAGACTCTCGAGGAAAATGGATGCCCAATTGGGAGGGGCCGTACGTGGTAAGGAAAGCCTTTTCTGGAGGAGCCTTAATTTTGACTGAAATGGATGGCAAAGAGCTATACAACCCGGTGAATTCAGACTCGGTGAAGAAATATTACACATAAAAAAAACGGAGAGGTTAGGATGAAAACCCGTGTAAGGGCATCCCGAAACCAAAGGGGTTTTGAGTTGAAAACTCGAAAAGAGCAACTCAAATGCATAACAAGGACAAACCAATTGCTCCCTCAAAAGTGGTAAAATGGAAATATTTTACATCTTGGGGCATCGACGAAGTAATTCCGAGACCTCCAGAAACACGTCAAGTAAAAGATGATCTTTGGATCAGGGAAGCTCATATCTGATATCTAAGTCTAATACTGTTCTTGTATCATTGTTTGTTCTTTGTGATATCATAGCCAATAAATCTCCAAATTTGATCCCATTCTTTTCCATATTGTCCAAGTATTTTCATATTAAGATGATGGATAAAAGGTCATAAAAGGAAACAAGGATTCACGAGTATTACTTTAGGAATTTCCTAAAAGACACGAGAAGCCTAAGCAACTGCCAGTTAAAAGAGTTAAAACCTGAAAGAAGCAATTCAAATGATGAATCTGCCAAGTTGAATTCAAAGAAATGTCAAGAGATGGCTTCAAAATAGAAAAGACTAATCTTTGAAAAATTCAGCATTAAATCATACGCATTCATTCTAGGTTAGGAGCATTTTAACTCATTTCCAAGCACAACATCCTGAACATACTTGGCCTACATAGAGGACCATTTGAGCATTTTCTACAGGTCTCAGCGTCTTATGATGCACGATGAAAAAGCCAAAACCGCGATAGAGGATCCCGTATCACGGTGATTTGAAAGGAAAGTTCCAAGCCACAACAAATAACCTAGCATTTTGCGAACATAAAAGGTCGAATCCACGACGATGGACCTCCCACCTAGAAGTCAAGATGAATCAGACCAAACAAGATCATTTCCTATCCTCTTGAAATTGAAGTAAAGCTGGATATGAAGTCTTTATCTCTGAAATTGAAGTAAGAGTAAGATCATTTCCTATCCTCTTGAAATTGAAGTAGAGCTGGATATCAAGCCTTTGTCTATCTGAAATTGAAGTAAGAGTAAGATGAAGCACTAAGATCATTTCTTATCCTCTTGAAATTGAAGTAAGTTGGATAACAAGTCTTCATCTCTGAAATTGAAGTAGGAGCAAAGATCATTTCCAATCCGCTTGAAATTGAAGTAGAGTGGATAACAAGTCTTCATCTCTGAAATTGAAGTAGGAGCAAAGATCATTTCCAATCCGCTTGAAATTGAAGTAGAGTGGATAACAAGTCTTCATCTCTGAAATTGAAGTAGGAGCAAAGATCATTTCCAATCCACTTGAAATTGAAGTAGAGAGAGATAACAAGTCTTTATCTCTGAAATTGAAGTAAGAGCAAGATCTTTTCCTATCCTCTTGAAATTGAAGTAGAGTGAGATAACGAGTCTTTATCTTTGAAATTGAAGTAAGAGCAAGATCTTTTCCTATCCTTTTGAAATTGAAGTAAAGCTGGATATTACGTCTTTATCTCTGAAACTGAAGTAAGAGCAAGATCTCTTCCCATCCTCTTGAAATTGAAGTAAAGTTGGATAGCAAGTCTTTATCTCTCTAAAGAGCAAGATAAAACCTCGACATCAAACCCTACTTTTGAGGATGCAGCAAGTCAGGTAGCAGATCCCATTCTCCCCGCAGTCACAGTGGATTAGAATAGAACTGCAAATCAAGTGCTGTCAATGTGAAGTGGTCAACGATGGAGTCGAGATTTAGCGAAACATGACAAAATTGGGCCTCCTTTTTAATCTTTGCTCCATTCCTGTTACACAGCAACGAGCAAAGAGGGGCAGCTGTTAGAACCCAATTTTGACCGGGCCTTAGACTTTGATTTTTAAGTTTAAATTAATTTTAAGTTTTATTTAGATTTAAATTTATCTTAAATTTAAATTTATTTATTTAAATTTAAATTTAATTAAATTTAAAAATAATATTAAATTTAATAAATTAAAATCCAATGTCCATTTACAAAAGCCCAAATTAAAGGTCCGATTACAAAAAGCCCAAATTAAAGGCCCGATTACAAAAAGCCCAATTGGGCTTAAACAACCTTGACTGAAATCAAGCCCAACTACAAATGGGCCCATTTTAACCCTTGACCCAATTACATTTTCAGCCCAAACAAGGGCCACTTGCACCCATTTCAGCCCAACTCAGCAGTACCAAAAGTCAAAGATTGAGCCCCCCACGTGCCTATGACTGCTGCTGACCACCAGCTCCATCTTCCACCACCAAGCTCCACCATGCCCTGCCACCACTGCCTAGAAGAACCTGCAACAAGCAAAGGAGATTAGAAAGGCATTTAATTGTAACAAACAAAATAGAATTATAGTGTAATTGGCTATAAAAGTCTATTCAAAGTTCATTGTAAGGGGTTACAAACCCTATCCTTGAAATATATACGGAAACAAACCACTTTCAATCCATCACATAAAGACTTGAACAAAAACAGATCCAAAAGCATTAGGAAACAGAAAGTGAAAAGGAGATTCATAGCATTCAGACACTAAACCGTCCAGGTACAAGTTCAATACATAGGCATTCATTGTTATTAATAATTTCAATTCCCAAGTTCATTGGTTTCTAAACACATTAATACATGCATTGAATTTTTTTTTATCCATTTATATTTTCGTTTTAATTTTATTATGCATTAAATAAAAAGGCATTAATGACAGAGGTAAATGCATAACTGCTAGTTAATAATAATAATAAAAATAATAGTGACTGTTTCATATATTAATAATAATTATAACTTAAATATTATTAATATATTTGTTGGAATATTAAATATGGTAATAAATATTAATAATAATAATAAATAAATATTAATAATATAAAAAAAGGGGTAAAGGGTCAGAGACTTATCAGCTCCCATCGAACCACCGTTCGACACCGCTACCACTATCGTCGCCACCGTCGGAGACACCACCGCCGTTGCCATTCGAACACCTGCACCAATAACGCCAAAAAGAGAATAAAAAACTAAACAAATGTTTTAAATTAAAAAAAGGGAAATTTTAAAAGAAAAAAAAACAGATTTTAATCCCAGATCTGGAAAAATCCAGATCTGGTTTGGCTTTTTTTCTCTTTTAAAAAAAAAAGATAGGAAATGAAGAAGAAAATAAAAGAAGGGGAGTCTACCTGCGTGACCGGCACGAGGGCGCGTGGGCACCGGGGGTGGACCGGCGTTGAAGCGCGAGGCCGGAGGCGTCGAAGACGCGCCCCCACGCGCGGAGCCAGCGGCGGCCGGAGCTTGGGCCATGGTGGCCGGCCATGAGAGTGAAAGAGAGAAAGTTGAGAGGAAAAAGAAGGAAAAAAGGGGGGGAAATTTTAGAAATGGGGAAATGAAAAAAAAAGCTGAAAAATAATATATATAGGACCCATTTGGCCCGACCCGCCTCAGGATCCGCGTGTTTTTGCTTAATGGTCTAATTGCGTGTTCAGTCCTTCCGCATTTTTTATTTGTTTCAATTTAGTCCTTTTTGCAATTTTAAATTATTTGCAATTTCACCCGCTAATTTTAATTGGCTTTCAATTTAGTCCTATGACTGTTTGACTGTACCAAAGGTTGCCACGTGTCATTTTTTGGTCTATCTATGCATTTAGTCCTTTCTATTTTTAATTTATTTTAATTTAATCCCTAAATCAATTTTTATTTAATTACAAAATTGGCCCAATAATTTTTCAAGGTTTATAAATTAGTCCTTTGACTGTTTGACTGCACTAAAGGTTGCCACGTGTCGTTTTTGGCCTATTTATGCATTTAGTCCTTTCTATTTTTAATTTATTTTAATTTAGTCCTTAAATTAACTTTTATTTAATTACAAAATTGGTCCAAAAATTTTCCATGATTTTCAAATTAGTCCCTTGACTTCTGGATGCCTGTGGGGCTACCACATGTCACCTATTTTTGTTTTTATTACTTTGTAAGTCCCTAAATTGTCCAGAAATTACATTTTGACCCCACAACTTTCTGAAAATTATATTTTGACTTCAAAACTTTTTAAAAATTACATTTTGACCCCTAAACTTTTCCAAAATTATATTTTAACCCCAAAACTTTTCCAAAATTACATTTCGACCCTAAAACTTTCTAAAAATTATATTTTGACCCCAAAACTTTTCCAAAATTACATTTTGACCCCAAAACTTTCTAAAAATTATATTTTAACCCTGAAACTTTCTAAAAATTACATTTTGACCTTAAAACTTTTCCAAAATTATATTTTGACCCCAAAACTTTCTAAAAATTACATTTTGACCCCAAAACTTTTCCAAAATTACATTTTGACTCCAAAACTTTTCCAAAATTATACTTTAACCCCGAAACTTTCAAAAATTACCATTTTACCCCCAAACTTCCCTAAATCCCATTTTTAACCCCGATTTCACCAAAACTTACCGTTTTACCTCCGAACTTTCCAAAATTTCATTTTTGACCTTGTTTTTGCCAAAATTTACCATTTTATTCCCCAAACTTTCCAAATTTCATTTTTAGCCCCGATTTCACAAAAATTACCATTTTACCCCTAAAAACCCAAATTACCATTTTGCCCCCGGGTATCCAAAAAGTCTTGTTTTAATCCCGATTGCATCATTTCTTTAATAATATTTACATTTAATCTTATTTGTTATGCCCTGTACTTCGTATTCATGTTCACTTCGTGTAATTTATGAAATTGCTCATTCATTATTTGTTTAAAAAATTGCTTTCACAAAATTTTAAAATCAAGGCAATATTCTTTAATTTCGCGTTTCGAAATCTTGCGCCTTAACTTACTAGGTGTAATTTTTCTTCAAACCGAAATAATTGAATACCCTTAACCAAGGCGATATTTCTTATCTTCGGTTCCGAAAATTTGCTCCTTAACTCACTAGGTGCAATCCTTCGTTAAATCGAAATAATCAAATATTCTTTCTTTCAAAATTAAAAAGTTTTGCAAAGGAAACCTCGTTATTTTTTGGATCTCGAAATATTATGTCCTAACTTACTGGATGTAATTTTTTCTTCTTCGATCACTTTAAAATAGCGAGACTTCCAAACAAAGAAAAAAATAATTTCTTTTAAAAATAGCTCATGCATTCGAGGATCGTATTTTAAACTTTATTCGAGTTTTTAAGGTTTACAAATTAAAACCTGAAAATAATCATGTCGTACCAATTCTGGGCGTACGAGGGTGCTAATCCTTCCTCGTGCGTAACCGACTCCCGAACCTATTTTTCTGGATTTCGTAGACCGACGTTTTAGCGTTTTAAACGTTTTGTGGTGATCCAATCGCACCCTAATAAAAGATTGGTGGCGACTCCCTTTTTACTCCTTATTTTCCAAAATTTTAAAAAAAATATTTTTCGAAACCTTCGTTTTCGAGGTGGTTTCGACAGTGGCATTGGTGGGTGTTTATAAATTGAATCTTAAAAATTAAATTTTGTATATAACTTTAACAAGTATGTTTATTTTAGTCTTTAAAATTAAATTTTAAAATACTCCAATGACATTATATTATAAGATTATATCACATCGTCAATCTTGAACATAATTTTCTTTTATTTTTAAGTTATATATATTTTAAAATTTTTAAGTTAATGTGATTCAATCTTATAGTTTTATGTCATCAAGCTTGTATATAATTCAAGTTCAAGTATTTAAAACATAAAATTAATTTAATTTTTAATTTCAGATATCAAAATATACCACCAAAATACAAATTCTAAAATAAATCTGATTACTAAGCTCAAAACTAAAAAAAAAAATAATAGCCCTATATTTAAATAAAATACTAATATCGATTTCAATTTTATATTTAACTATTCATAATTTATAGATATATACCCTCAATCATTGAATTAAACAATCTTAACTCATTAAAAATGGATTATTTATACTATAAAAAATATTTACTTTTTAAAATATATTTAATAAGATTTTTTGTTTGATTGATTCATTGATAATTTAGAGTTATTTAGACGATGCATCCGTATCAAATTTTAAATAGACGATCTTATTTATTTGAGATATTTTAAATTTACAAAATTTTATGCGGATATGTACTTTCTATTATATATGTTTTAACTTTTTTATATATACGGTATATTGGTATTTTTAGTAAATTATATCAATAGTCATCCAATTATTAATTTAATTTTAATCACTTAACTATAAAAAGTTACAAACTAATCATTTACATGTTCGACGTTGTGTTTGGTCTATTTCAACAAGTGGTACCTAAATTTTTCTTCCATTACTCATATTTTCCACCAAGATGTTATAACTAAATTTTGCTTCCCTTAAGTTGTTCACATCATCTTTAACCTCAACCTTGTTTACAAGATATATAGATAGATGGATGCAGATGAAGAGGGCAGGATGGTTTATGCAAGCAGGTACTGAAGATTACATACCCAGAAAAATTCGGTGGTAGGACATATAATGTTAACTTTGACATGATAATTAAACTTAACAAACACAAACAATCTGGCCATAGCCAAATGCCAAACTAAAAGAAAAACAATGAAAACTTCAATAACTACTTTCATTCCATACAAATACATAGCATTCTTATTTTATTGAAAACACACCAGCACTATAATACTAAGAATTAATTCACAAAAACATGAAAACTTCAATCACTACATTCATTACATACAAATGCGTCGGCAATAGGCATTTGTATTTTATTGAAAACACACCAGCACAATAATACTAAAAATTACTTCACAAAAGCCAACACGGTTTGTATGAAGGTGAGGATGACCACTATAAAAGCTACAACAGTCCCTGTTCCTCTCCAAATATTGGGGAAATAAACACGCTTCAGAATTCCATAATTTTCCTTGATGTATAATGTCACTTTGTGCTTCCGGCCCTCTTTATAAAGCTGGTTCAATCGGCTCGCGGTTTCCCGGTAGCATGCAGGAGCTGGTTGCCCAATTCCCACCATAAGTTTCTTAATCATACGTTGCACCGTTATATTCGTGTTTATTATGGAAACCAATTTTCCTTCGTTTTTTCCTTCCTTGCTTAAAATATCATTTTCTATTAACCGTTCTGCATCTTGGGCATTTTGAATGAGATAATTCATTAGTTCTATGTAAGCACAAACGTAGGCTTCATCTGGACAATGGCACATCTCGAACGCAATGACGTTCCGAAGGTAAGCTTCAGTGTTGGAGTGCACTGTCAATTTAGGGATTTTAAGCTTTTTGCCTTCAAATTTAACATCAAGCAAACATGTAGTTTCATCAGATTCAACTGTAAGCTCAACACCAACTTCATGCAAACTTGTGGCTCCATACACTTTTTTCAATGTTGGGATATTGGTCTTGGATGATGGATGCGTTTTGGCCATATGCCATCTTTGCAAAGCGGTGAAGTGTGGGATTGGTTCCTTCTCGAACTGCGAGTCACATGGAATATCAAAGTAGGAGCAAGCTAGTTTAAGGAAAGAAGGAACAGAGGCATCTGATACGAGTTTGTGGTTTTGATATAGTTTATACGCTTCTTCAAGCACGGACATTGGGATCTGGTTTTCAAGTAAGATCAAGTCCCTCCGTAGACCAGCCGACCATGTATCTTTCAACAAGAAGTCTTTGATTTTCGGGTTTTTTCCCACTTCCTTCTCATAGTTCCTCAAGAAGAGCTCCACGATAAACAGTGCATCATAAAATATCATCATTACGAACTCGTCTTCATCGATTAAAGTTTCGTAATAGTTGAGAATAGTTTTCTCGTTGCGTTCAATGAAGCTCCAAAAACTTTCCAATGCCTCCTTGGAAACGGAAGTCCTTTGAAGAAATTTATCTTTATAATCCACTTTATACTTGGCCATGCCAGCCAAACTTGTTTTCCTATAATGAATAGGGCCAATTGAAATTAATAGAGGAGTGTAAGCTTTTGGATTTGCCTGACGAATGTTCTTGGGGACCTCGTAGATAAACCCTTGGTCCGGCCCCCGCTCCAAATCCTCAACTTCCGAATCATCGGATGCTTCATCTTTCTTTGTCGCAAATGATGGGGCGTTAATTGAGCCTAATTGTCCCTTCCTTGGAGCCATTTCTTCAGCCTACTTTTTCATGTATCAAGCATATATATCAAGTTAGCAAGGAATTTTATATACATATTGAATGAAAAATGATTTTAGTATCGTTATGTGGCATGCAACAGTACTGTGCTTTGAAAGCAGTATTATTATGTTATTGATAGTGTAGATCATACACATAGAGACTTAAAACTTACAGATAATCCGGTAACCTTTGGTCTTCAATGCTAGAATTGATTGCTGAAGCCTGAATTTGAGAATGAAAAGAAATGGAAGGGAAACGTTGAAAGACAAGTAGATAATAATCGAATCTTGTAAATCAATGATAATGACTGAGGGTATTTATATAGATGCAAACTTGGAATGGTTGGGTTGAATCTGATCCAACAAGACATCAACAAAAATATTAAAAAAAAAGGTGGCATTGGTGATAGTTAAAAATTAAATTTTGTATATAATTTTAACAAGTATGTTCATTTTAGTCTTTAAATTTAAATTTCAAAATGCTCCAATGACATCATATTATAAGATTATGTCATATCATCAACTGAACCATAATATTTTTTTTTATTTTTTTGATGGATTATAAGAGGAGGGCTTAGCCCTAACAACAACGCGATTAGCGCGATCCGAACTCAGGTCACACTTAGGATAATGAACACCTTTGACGATCAGGCTAATACACATGATTCATTTATTTTTAAGTTATCTATATATTTTTAAAATTTTTAGGTTAATGTGTTACAAACTTATAATTCTATGTCATCAGGCTTGTATGTAATTCAAGTTCAACTGAACTCATTAAAAATAAATTTATTCATATTAACAAAAATTATTTATTTTTTAAAATATTTTTCATAAGATGTTTTTGTTTGATTGACTCATTAATAATTTAGAGTTATACAGACGGTGTATCCGTATAAACTTTTAATTAGATTATCTTACTAATTTGAAATATTTAAATTTACAAAACTTTATGTGGGTATGTACTTTTTATTAAATATCTTTTAAATTTTTTATATTTATGATATATTTATATTTTTGGTAAATTATATCATTAGTCATTAAATTATTAATTTTTTAATCACTTAATTATGAAAAGTTACAAATTCATTATTCAATTGTTCCGTATCGTCTTTGGGTTGTTTAGACTAGCTATCATTAACTAATTAATAGAAAAATGACGTAATAGTTATAAAATTGGTATAATAATAAATTTAACTCTCAAGCTTTATGTATTATGTCAATTTGATCCTCTAAATCTAAAAAAAAAATTAGTCATCAACCTTGATGCATTGTAAACATAAAATTGATAACTATTTTAGATCCAAGCATGGTTCCAGGGTCAATAGCAGTTTGCTTTAGATGCAAGCATGCATTGGGTGAGTATAGGCGCCAGAAAAGGATCGATGTTTTTGCCATGTTCTTGCAAATTGCGTTTCCACCTAACTACCAAAACTTGGGCTCTCCACCAACAAGAAAACTACGTTAATTAGGCTTAACTCCATCCACCTCAGCAACTTTTTATTCATAACTTTTTAATATTGCTGTCCTTTTAACATAGTAGAAAATGGTTAATTTTCATTTTTTATTCTTTTATTGTATCTAAATTTAATATTTAATCTTTATGCTTTAATTTTTAATATAAATTTAATATTTAATTTTTAATATTATTAAGCCATGAAATTAAAAAAAAAATCCTTAATAATAGAGGTTAGGTGGTAGCCCCCACCTCAAGAAGTTTGTTTGGTTTTGGGATGTGGCGTAAAACAATAGGGTTTGGTAGTTAGAGATTTTATTTATTTAAATATATTTTAAGTTTATGTATTTAATGTAGTGGAAGGTGTCGAAACCATCATTTTATGGAAAACGACGTGTTTTGAAAAATATTTTAAAATTCAGAAAAATGAGTGTTTAAAAAATGAGAGTCGCCACCAATCTTTTATTTGGGTGTGATTGGATCACCACAAAACGTTAAAACGTTTTAAAAAAGTTGATCTTCGAAATCCAGAAAATGAGTTCGAGAGTCGGTTCCGAATGAGGAAGGATTAGCACCCTCATACGCCTAGAATTGGTACCGTATTGATTATTTTCGGGTCTTAATTTGCAAACCTTAAAAGCTCGAATAAAGTTTAAAATACGATCCTCAAATGCATGAGCTATATTTAAAAGAAATCAATTTTTGCTTGGAAATATCACTATTTCAACATGATCGAGGGAGAAAAATTACGTCCAGTGAGTTAGGACATAATATTTCGAGATCCAGAAATAACGAGCTTTCCTTTGTAAAACTTAAATTTTGAAAGAAAATGTTAGATTATCTCGATTTAAAGAAAGGTTGTACCTAGTAAATTAAGGTGCAAAAGTTTCAAAATCGAAGATAAGGAAAAATTACCTCAATAAAAACTATTTTTATAAAAAAATTATTTTTTTAATTATTTTTAGTATTGATTGGTATACCATACTTCGAAAAATATAAGCAAAATTAACTTAATAAACGCGAACCGAAATTTACATTAAAATAACTTGAAATTTATTATTTTAATTTACTACGGAAATGGAGTGGATATCTATTTTATTATTTTATTATTTTATTATTTTTTATAATTTCTTTATAATTTCTTTATAAAAGAAATTTACAATAGTCAATGAAAAAAAATAAGAAAAGGTGAAGTTGACAAGTTAAATAATTATTTTATTATTTTTTATAATTTCTTTATAAAAGTTAACTATTTATATATAGAAAACAAGTAAGTTAAATAATTATTTTATAATTTCTTTTAAAAAGTTAAATAATTATGTTATAACTTTTTATTAATTAATTAACAATAGCCAAAGTAATCAATGGATTTTTTATCATTAGGTGATTCATGCGGTTTAAAAAAAAAATCGGTTATTACTTAAATTTTTGCAATTCTGTTGACCTAGTCATAAGAAAAAAACATAAAAATCTACATAGACGTGACTTAAATTGGTTCTAAGAAAATTTTCCATTATATCTTTTAAATTTTAAATTTTAAAATATTTAATGAGTCCCTGAAAATTTTTAAAAATTTTAATTAAATTTTCTAAAAGTTTTAAAAATTTCAAGTAAATTTCTGAAATTTTAAAAGCTCTCATTAATCTTCTTAAAAATTTTAACTAAATTTTCCAAAATTTTTGAAACTTTTTCTTAAGCCCTTAATTTTTTTTACAATTTGATTAAACCATTAATATTATTATTATTAAATATTGGAAATTAAACTACATGTAGAGCTTTTACCTAAAGCATTTTTAAGTGTAGTATAAACACTATGTACTGCTAGATTATGGTCAAATGTTTCGAGATTGGAAGGTTTCATTAACTCAACAATGGTGGACAATTTAGGTGAAGAAGAAAGATGATATATTTTCTTTTTATTTTAACTAAATTCTCACTTTTATACTTGATTTAATGCTTGATTAACTTTAGTTAATTATGGTTTAATTATAATTACTCTTAAGTTTACTTATTTAATCAAATACCATCGTGCCATCCACTAGAGGATACTTAAAAATGATTTATTAACCATTTTGACCCTTTGGATAATTGTAATTTAAGTCTTCAAGTCATTTCCTATTTAAAATATATAGTGATTAAACTTTTACGATTTAATCTTTGAATCTTAATTACTTACAATTTTGACTATATCGGTTACCAAATTTCCAATTTATCTATACACTAGATCCATAAATATCTCTATTTAATATTTATGAAATCAATTGAGGAAAACAGGATCCTGTGATTGTATTTTTTGACATCACTAGAAATCATTATGGTCGGCAAGTCAACAACAATCTCTAGCACATACTCCTACATTGCAGCTAACCATCCATGCAGTTCATCGTGCGATGCATCACAATCTCTGTACAACTGTTCAATCGCCATCTATTTGACCCATCATGATTTTCTGTATGACACTCTGTATTGAAATCGGGATTGCATGTCGACAATCAAGACCGATATAAGAATGGCGAGCTTGTCTTTTACTAGTGGTATGCTGCAGTTACAAATTATTTTTAAATGAAGTTAAATAATTATTTTCACAAAATCAGTCTCATTTGACACACCAACAACACTATTAAAAAATCGTTCATTTTTCCATCATTTATATCTATATTTTTACAGTTATTTTGATAAATACATACCGATACCAGTTGAGATAATGACAACATCAATAAAAAAAATTAAGACAACATCAATAAAAAAATTAAGAAAAAACTTGATGATTGTGCAATGATTTGACAAATTTTTTTAGTAAAAATTAAATTTATTATTATGTGAATTTAAAACGTCAAATTTTTTGTTATTTAATTAACAATAGGTAATGAAAAAATTAAGAAAAAGCGAAATTCACAAGTTAAATAATTATTATATATATATAAAAGATGGAGTTGATAGGTTGAGATTTAATGTCTTGCAATTTTTAAAGCAATAAATAAAGTCCTGACATTGATTATGAAAATATACAATATCTTTTGTGGTGAATGTAATAGCTTTTAGATTTATTATTAAATTGGTAGTTCATACAAAATTTAACTTGCGTTTAATAGTTGTTGTTGCAACTTTTTATGAATCATTATATAGTAAAGTTTATATTAAAATCCTTGAAAGATTTAGAATGCTAGAAGCATATTGAAATTCTCGGGAAATTGTTCATTTATATGAATTGAAATAATTTGAACATATGTGGTAAATTTTACTTAATGAATAATAATTAAAGGAGGATTATAAAATGATCTAAAATACGTATGATTAAAGTTTGTTATGATTATTGTTGAAACTTCTGAAAATATTAACATATATTTCTCCAAAATTTTCCTCACTCATGACTTTCAAAAAAATTGTGTTATAACTGCTTAACAAATAGATTCAAATGATCATTTGAAAAGCTAGTATTCAAGATTGAATACGTAGAATATAAGATATATTATGTGATGTTTTCATTAGAGGGAGTAAATACACGATGTACTCTTTTTTCCTTAACCGAGGTTTTGTCCTGTTGGGATTTTTTGGTAAGGTTTTTAAAGAGGCAACATGTTATGTATATTATAGATATGTGTACTATTTTATTTCACTAGAAATTTTTTTCCATAGGATTTTTATCTTAGTAAGGTTTTAACTAGAGGTGTTCATGGATCGAATTCGGGTTAGGCCTAAGCATGATATTAATATATTTTATGCTTGCCCAAGCTCGACTCGGCCCGAAATCTGGGCCTAAAATTTTACTCAAACCCGCCCATATTTATAAAAGACTAACCTAAACCCATTCTAGGCCTGTCCATATTAGTTTTTAATTTTTTTAAAAAATATTTATATTTTTTATTTTAATATTTAATAATTTTATAAATTTTTTATCTATTGAAAATTTTTATATAGTCATCTTAATATTTTTTAATTTTTACATTAGAATAGTATTATATATTTAGTATAGGTTTATTTTTTTAATGTGTTTTAAATTACATTAATATATAAAAATAACATAATATAAAGTATTATAAACTTAAAACGGGTCGGGTCGGGTTCGAACCTTAAATGTTCAAACTTGAGCCCGTCCCATACTTTAAATGGATCTAATTTTTTTTGCCCAACTCCATTTTTGAGCCTAAATTTTTTGTCCAAACCCTCTCAAATTTTGGGCTGGCCTTCGGACTTGGATGAGTAGCCCAACCCATGAGCAAGTATAGTTTTAACGAGACACATTATCTATCAATGGACATCCAAGGGGAGTGTTGCAAATATTTTATTATTAAGTGGATGTTCATCAATATCAAAATAAGTTTTGAGGTACTTTAAATTCTAATAGTCATTAAAAGAAGAGTTCTATATCATTTATACTTCTTATGTCTATAAATATAAATTTTGGAGAATCATTGTAAATTATTCCCATTGATCAATAAAATACATCCCCTCTTCTACTCTCTCATATTCCTTTTTCTCTACTCTCTGTTCTTTTATTTTATAAAAAAATTATTTTTTTAATTACTTTTGGTATTGATTGATACACCATATTTCGAAAAATATAAACAAAATTAACTAGTAAACACTAACGCGAACCGAAATTTACATTAAAATAGAACTTGAAATTTATTATTTTAATTTACTACGGAAATGGAGTGGATATCTAAAGGAAATTGAATTCCTTAGATTTTTGTAAATAAAAAATGAAAAGAACACAACTTTTTTCAATTATTTTATGTAGATAAAATGAAAGAACGGATAATAAGTCTTAACTTATTACTTCTTATCAATTAATGAAAGTTTTTATATATTTTTAAATTCTTTTATGATCTCTTTTCAAGCATAGAAAAAGTACATAAACGCGTAATTATTGGTAATTATTTTTTAATTAAAAAAATAAATTTATTATAATGTTATTTTAAAACGTGACATTTTTTTGTTATTTAATTAACAATAGTTAATGAAAATAAATAAGAAATGGTCAAGTTGACAAGTTAAATAATTATTTTATAATTTTTTATAATTTCTTTTAAGAAAAGTGTACAATAGTCAAAGTAATCAATGGACTTTTTTATCATTAAGTGATTCACGTGGTTTTGCAAAAACAAAAAATAAAAAAGTAAACAACTTTCGATTATTTATTAAAGTTTTGCAATTTTGTTGACCCCGTCATCAGAATAAACAATAAAAATGTACATAGACGTCACCTAAATTGGCTCTAAGAAAAATCTCCATTATATCTTTTAGATTTTAAATCTTAAAATATTTAATGAGTGCCTCAACATTTTTAAAAATTCTAATTAAATTTTCTGAAAGTTTTAAATATTTCAAGTAAATTTCTAAAAATTTTAAAACCTCTCATTAATCTTCTTAAACATTTTAACTAAATTTTCCAAATGTTTTGAAATTTTTTTTAAGTTCCTAACTTTTTTCCATTTCTTTAATCATATAGAATGAATAATTTCTTGAACTATAAAGATGTTGTCAATTATATTTCGTTTAGTTATAAAACTGATTTGATTAGCCGCAATCAACTTTGGAAAGATAGATTTGAATCAATTAACAATTAATTTCATCGATGAAGACAAGTTTGTAAAGATGATATTTTATGATGCACTGTTTATCGTGGAGCTCTTCTTGAGGAACTTTGAGAAGGAACTGGAAAAAAATTCAGACATCAAAGACATGTTGTTGAAAGAAACATGGTCGGCTGGTCTACGGAGGAACTTGATCTTACTTGAAAACCAGATCCCAATGTTCGTGCTTGAACAAGTGTATAAACCATATGAAAACCACAAACTAGCATCAGATGCCTCTGTTCCTTCTTTCCTTAAACTAGCTTGCTCCTACTTTGACATTCCATGGGACCCGCAGTTCGAGCATATACAAATCCTACACTTCACCGCTTTGCAAAGATGCCATATGATCAAAACACAAAATCCATCATCCAAGACCAATATCCCAACGTTGAAAAAAGTGTATGGTGCCACAAGTTTAAATGAAGTTGGTGTTGAGCTTATAGTTGAAACTAATCACACTGCATGTTTGCTTGATGTTAAATTTGAAGGCAAAAAGCTTAAAATCCCCAAATTGACAGTGCACTCCAACACCGAAGCTTACCTTCGGAACGTTATGGCGTTCGAGATGTGCCATTGTCCAGATGAAGCCTACGTTTGTGCTTACATGGAACTAATGAATCATCTCATTCAAAATGCCCAAGATGTACAACAGTTGATAGAAAAAGGGATTTTAAGCAAGGAAGGCAAAAACGAAGGAAAACTGATTTCCATAATAAACACGAATATAACGGTGCAACGTATGATTAAGAAACTTATGCAAGGAATTGGGGAGCCACCTGCTTGCTACCGGGAAACCTTGAACCGATTGAACCAGCTTTATAAAGAGGGTCGGAATCGCAAAGTGGTATTATTTATCAAGGAAAATTATGGAATTCTTTGGAGAGGAACAGGGACTGTTGCTGTTTTTCTGGTGGTCGTCCTCACCTGCATACAAACCGTGTTGGCTTTTTTGTGAATTAGTTCTTAGTATTATGGTGTTGGTGTGTTTTCAATAAAATATGAATGCCTATGCATTTGTATGGAATGAAAGTAGTGATTGAAGTTTTCATTGTTTTGCTTTTAGTTTGGCATTTGGCGACGACCAGATTGTTTTAGTGTATATTAAGTTTAATTATCATGCCAAAGTTAACATTATATTTCCTATCACCTAATTTTTCTGGGTATGTAATATTCAGTACCTACTTGCACAATCCACACCATTTGCTTAACTTATCGTTGCTCCGTCACTCAACTCAACTTTTGCCCTCTTCATCTGCGTCCATCTATCTATATATCTTGTAAAGAAGGTTGAGGTTAAAGATGATGTGAACAACTTAAGGGAAGCACAGGTTGTGGATTGTAGTGATTTAATGAATAAAGGAGAAGGAAAAGAAAGAAGGGAGAAAGGAAAAAGAAAGAAAATCTCCTATGTCATTTAAGAAAGTAAGTAATTAATATTCAGAAAAAAAAAAAAGGAAAACAATTCTTCTTAAATACTTAGTTGTTGTATCAGTGTCATGTTAGATAATCGCTACTTCGTTAATGGCACTTAGCAGTTAAGTGATCATTTTATAATAATCTTATAACATTAATAATAATTTTATAAAATTTAAAAGTTAAGTGATTGAAATATAATTTTAATTAAAATTTAGTAAGGTTGATGCAACTTACCTTAAAAGAAAACGGTTTGTTAATTTAATTTAGCAATTAAATTTAATTTAGAATTTGTATTTTGGTGGTATGTTTGGATATATGAACTAAATTAATTTTAGATTTTTAGCATTTAAACTTGAATTACATACAAATTTTATGACATAGAACTATAAGATTATACAACATTCACCTAATAATTTTAAAATATATATATAACATAGAAATAAAAGATTATGTTTCATTGATGATGTGATAATCTTATAATATCATGTCATTTTAGTATTTTAAAATTTAAATTTAAAGATTAAAATGAACATACTTGTTAAAGTTATATATAAAATGGACAAAGAAAAAAAAACGAAAGTAAACCTTATTATGAAATTGAGAAAGGCAAAAATACATTAACCCTTTAATATATGAAATATATGTTAAACGATGGCCAACTTTGCTGACTTAGCTGCTTACTTGTTCAATTTAGTTTGTTTTAGTTTCATTTTGATTTAATTTTGTTGATACAAAGAATCAAGTCGAGTAAAAATGAAGGTCCTAAAAATGAGAGAAAAATGGTATCCTCTTGTTTTTCAGAGAAAAATTGGAGGTTTTCTACTTTGGATTTTAAGATTTTTTTTATTATGTCGGGTCGGATTTCGAATCGGATCTTTTTTATTTTATTATAATTATATAATAAATTTAAACTAATGTTTTTTGTGTTTAGGTGTTGGATTGAAAGGGTTAATTAGTTTACATTGCAACAAGTTAGAGTGGGAGTAGTTAGCATTTGACGTAGATCAGATTAATTCTTTCTCTTTTTGCAAAAACACCAACAATATAGGACACAGTAACAGCTAAATAAATAAACCCATGCGTTAATGTCTCTTATACTTATATATTAAAGGGTTAATGTCAAACAACTAAATAAATTTCATATATGAAAATGACTCTTAATACATTAACCCTTTAATAGATTAAATATAGGAGAGCTAACTACCTCAATTTTAACATTCAATTTAAAATTTTTTTTGTTGATGTTTAGTTGGATAAGATTCAACCCACTTGATCCAAATTTGCGTTTATATAAATACTCTTGGCCACTCTAGTTGAGTTAAAGGATTCAATTATTATCTACTAACTTATTCTTCAACGTTTCCTTTCCATTTCTCTCCCTTCTCAAATTCAAGCTTCAACGGGCAATTCTAGTATTGGAAGCCAAAGGTTATCGGATTCCTTGTAAGTTTTAAATCTCTATATGTACGATCTGCAGTAGTGAGTAGCATACTAGTATTGGTTTGGTCGGTACATACTAGGATTTTTTATCAAAATGACTCACTTTTTCAATTAAGTACGTAAATAACTTGAAATGAAAAAATAAACATGGTGGTGTCAATCTCATTGGCATCACCACCTTGCCACGTCAACTAATGATTAGTCGGAAGAATTAAAAAATAATTTTTTGGGTGGTGTCAATGTATTTGGCATCACCCGTATAAATACACATATTTCGTAAAAGAGAAAAAATTTTGGATGGTGTCGAATAGATTGGTATCATCGGTTCTCAATCTTTGCTTCTCCATCTTCCTCCAACTTTACTATCTTATATCTCCTTCTCTAACGTTAACCTTGATTAGAAAAAGGTAGTGAAAATGAAAAGAAGAGAAGAAGGCTAGGCAAATGAGAGAAGGAGAGGGAAAGTTTTCCAGAAAAAAGAAAAATCTTTTTTTTTCTAAAAGAGAAGGGAAAGTCTGAAAGGAAAATGAAAAATGAGAGAGGGAGATGGAGATGGAGATGGAGATGGAGATGGAGATGGAGAATTTTTCAAAAAAAAAATTGAAAGAAAATGTTTTATTGTCCCAGACACTTTTTATGAAAAATATAGGGATTCCCAAACACTTTTTATGAAAAATAGAGGGATTAATTAACATTAAATAGAAAATATATATTTTTATGAAATATTATGTTTGCATGCAGACACTTTTTTATTTTCCATAAAATTATTTTCCATAAGAAAAGAGGGAAAAAATTCCTTATGAACATGCTTTATATGTTTAAAGTTTACACATCAGAAATTAATTAATGTTTTGATATAATTGAATTTAATATATTATTCAAATATAATAAGAAAATTTTATCAAAATAAAACATGCCAAAATTAATTCCTGATGTAAAAGAAAAAATTAATTACAGTGAATAACTTGCAATATTTAATGACATAGATTAGTCAATAATTAGTTCCTACCATATTTTTCCATTCTATAAAACGAATAACATAATTAAATTTAAGAACAACAAATTTCTTGTGTTTCCAATATTAGTTCTTGGTAAAATTAATTCACCTTAGGAATTAATATACATTTTTAATTCACATTAGTAATAGAAAAAAATAATTAGTTAATTAGATAATTATTTTTTAATATAATATTTTTTAAAATAATTATTTGTTAACTTTATTTTGGTTGTAGTAAAATTATTTGTTATCATTGGTTTTTTTTTCAGAAAATGTATTTGGAAAAATAAAACATGTAAACATAATTTTCAATAAAAATATATTTTATACTTAATGCTGATTAATACTTCTATTTTTCTTAAAAGGCGTTTGGAGAAATAAAACGTTTTCTTTCATTTTTCTGAAAAGTTCTCCTCCTCCTCTCATTTTTATTTCTCCTTTCAAACTTTTACCTCTCTCATGCAAAAAAAAAAACAAAAAAAAAAATTCTGAAAAACTCTCCCTCTCCTTACAACTTCTCTGAAAAACTTTCCATCTCCTTCATTCATTTGCCTTGCCTTCTTCTCTTTCGGTTTTCTTTCATTTTTCATTAGTTTTTTTTCAATCAAAAATAACGACAGAGAAAGAGACATAAGATAGCAAAAATAGAGAAAGACAAAGAAGCAAAGGTTGAGGACTTGTGACGCCAATTTAATTGGCACAAAAAAAAATGACATGGGTGTGACGCCAATTTATTTGGCACCACCAAATTTTTTTTTTCCTTCTATGCTAACTACTTATGTGATTTCAAGAGTAATTGAAAAGTTTTGCTGTTATTTTAAATGTTTATAATCGATTAACTATTATTATTATTATTAGAATGGTAATTCGATTCAAATTGAATTATTTTGAATTAAATTTTTTAAAGCTCGACTTTAGATAAATTATATTTAAAAGATAATCTTTTTTCAAACCTAATATAGTAATATAATTTGATTTTCAAGTATTTCCTAAATAAGAATCTTGTACATTGATATTATTTACTTAGTTATGTTTTTCTTCTTAAATTAAAAAATTACTAATCCCATGTTTTTTTGCAACTAATGACTTCATGAGGAACTTCTAACAACGGAAACAAGTTTTATGCCAATTACTTATATAACTTCAAGGATAATTGAAAAGTTTGTTGTTATTTTAAATGTTTATAGTTGATTAAATATTATTATTATTATTATTATTATTATTATTAGAATAGTAATTAGATTCAAATTGAATTATTTTGAATTAATTTTTTTAGGCTCGACTATAGATAAATTATATTTAAATGATAACCTTTTTTTAAATCTAATATAGTAATATAATTTTATTTTCAAGTGTATCCTAAATAAGTTTCTTGTATATTGATATTATTTACTTAGTTATGTTTTTCTTCTTAAATTAAAAAAATTACTAATCTCATGTTTTTTTGCAACTAATGACTTAAGGAGCAACTTCGATTGTCGGAAACAGGATCTATACCAACTACTTATATGACTTCAAGGGTAACTGAAAACTCTTGCATTATTATTATTAGAATAGTAATTCGATTCAAATTGAATTATTTTGAATAATTTTGAATTAACGTTTTTTAGGCTGAACTTTAGATAAATTATATTTAACTTTCAAGTGTATCCTAAATAAGTTTCTTGTACATTGATATTATTTACTTAGTTAAAGAAAAAAAAATTACTTATCCTATGATTTTTTGCAACTAATAACTTTAAGAGAAACTTCAACTACTATGTCAACTACTTATATGACTTCAAGAGTAATTGAAAAGTCTTGCATTATTATTATTAGAATAGTAATTCGATTCAAATTGAATTATTTTGAATTAAACTTTTTTTGGCCAGATTTTAGATAAACTATATTTAACTTTTAAGTGTATCCTAAATAAGATTATTGTACATTGATATTATTTATTTAGTTATGTTTTACTTCTTAAATTAAAAAATTACTTATCTCATGCTTTTTTGCAATTAATAAGTTTCTTGTACATTGATATTATTTACTTACTTATGTTTTACTTCTTAAATTAAAAAACTACTTTTCCCATGCTTTTTTACAACTAATAAGTTTCTTGTACATTGATATTATTTACTTAGTTATGTTTTTCTTCTTGAATTAAAAAATTAATTATCCTATGCTTTTTTGCAACAAATGACTACAGGAGGAACTTCAACTACCAGAACAAAGTTCTATGCCATCTACTTATATGACTTCAAAGGTAATTGAAAAGTCTTGCATTATTATTACTAGAATACTAATTCGATTCAAATTGAATTATTTTGAATTAATTTTTTTTAGGCTCGACTTTAGATAAATTATATTTAACTTTCAAGTGTATCCTAAATAAGTTTCTTGTACATGAACCCAACAAGTGACTCCTGTGGAAAAAGGATATTGTTCATTTTAGGGATCCCGGGTTCGAGTACCTGTGTGTGCAAGGTGTGTGTGAGTTGTCAAAGGGTTAAAAAAGTATGAACAGATACTACCATGTAATCACACTAGTATATTCAAAATAAATTTGTTGTACATTGATATTATTTACTTAGTTATGTTTTTCTTCTTAAATTAAAAAATTACTTATCTAATGATGACTTCAGGAGGAACTTCAACTATCGGAATCAAGTTCTATGCAAACTACTTATATGACTTCAAAGGTAATTGAAAAGTCTTGCATTATTATTAGAATAGTAATTTGATTCAAATTGAATCATTTTAAATTAATTTTTTTAGGCTCGACTTTAGATAAGTTATATTTAACTTTCAGGTGTATTCTAAATAAGTTTCTTGTACATTAATATTATTTACTTAAATTTAAAAACTACTTATCCCATGTTTTTTTGCAACTAATGACTTTAGGAGAAACTTCAACTACTGGAACAAAGTTCTATGCCAACTACTTATATGACTTCAAGGGTAATTGAAAAGTCTTGCAATATTATTATTAGAATAGTAATTTGATTCAAATTGAATTATTTTAAATTATTTTTTAGGCTCGACTTTAGAATAAATTATATTTAACTATCAAATGTATCCTAAATAAGTTTCTTGTGCATTGATATTATTTACTTAAATTAAAAAAACTACTTATCCCATGTTTTTTTTTGCAACTAATGACTTCAGGAGGAACTTCAACTACTGGAACAAAGTTCTATGCCAACTACTTATATGACTTCAAGAGTAATTGAAAAGTCTTGCATTATTATTATTAGAATAGTAATTTGATTCAAATTGAATTATTTTGAATTAATTTATTTTAGGCTCAACTTTAGATAAATTATATTTAACTTTCAAGTGTATCCTAAATAAGTTTCTTCTATGTTGATATTATTTACTTAGTTATGTTTTTCTTCTTAAATTAAAAATTACTTATCCTATGCTTTTTTTGCAACTAATGACTTCAGGATAAACTTCAACTGAAACCAATTTCTATGCAAACTACTTATATGACTTCAAAGGCGGAACCAAGTTCTATGCAAACTACTTATATGACTTCAATGGTAATTGAAAGTCTTGCAAAATTGAATTATTTTAAATTGATTTTTTAGGCTGAACTTTAGATAAATTATATTTAACTTTCAAGTGTATCCTAAATAAGTTTCTTGTACATTATATTATTTACTTAGTTATGTTTTACTTTTAAATTAAAAAATTACTTATCCCATGGTTTTTTGCAACTAATGACTTCAAGAATGTTACTTTTTTTTATGCTCGACTTTAGAATTTTAAAAAATCACTTATCCCATGCTTTTTACAACTAATGGCTTTAGGAAAGTTATTTTTAATTATTATTATTATTATTATAATAGTAATTCGATTCAAATTGATTTATCTTGAATTAAATTTTTCTAGGCTTGAGTTTAGATAAATTATATTTAAAATAATCTTTTCAAATCTAATATAGTAATATAATTTGATTTTCAAGTGTATCCTAAATTAGTTTCTTGTCCATTATATTTAAAGTTATGTTCTTCTTAAATTAAAAAAATTTAATTATACCATGCTTTTTGCAACTATTGACTTCAAGAGGAACTTCAA